>JAWNMP010000092.1:0-58529 GCA_035043875.1 Drosophila paucipuncta | reverse complement strand
ATGATGGAGCTGGTGTTGGTGGTGATGGGATTGAGAGTGATGCTGGTGGAGTTGGCGTTGGGATTGCTAATGATGTTGTTGTTGTTGTGAAGACGGAGTGGGTTGGATTGTTGGTGACGCTTGTATTAGCCACATAAATAGAATTATCAAAATAATTCGGGCGGCCCTGTCCTTGGGCCGAGTTATTCCGGGAGACATAGTTGAATCCCTCGATGACGTTCACGTTGTTATTCTTATTGTTGAACATTTTAATTGGTTGCTTTTTTTTTTTTTGGTTTTGTTTTACACTTTGTTTTTTTTTTTTTTGATTTGTTTTACACTTTGAATGCACAAGACACGAGTTGACGATTGTAGAGTTCGAAAACTACTAAGGTTTTTTGGAAATCAGAATCCAAAATGTTAGATATGAAGACCGCAGGTGCACAAGGCAGCGCATGCTATTATCTCAAATTATTGTGAAATGAACATAAGGAGGGTCACTCAAACAGGGGAGATCCAAACACACGAAGAAGGTACCAGCACGTGGCAAACGTACGTGCGAAGAGCGTTCTTGACAACAGTTTACATAAGTAATACTTTAATTATTGCGTGGGAAAACATTCAGGTGTGAGGTGTCGTATGAGCTCTATACATTGACAAAAAGTGACAAAAGAGAAGCGAACATTACCTTTCCACTGATCATTGTACCCACCCTCAAAAATCAAATCATGCACACGCACAACACGGACCTAGGACTTGCCATTCACAGTAGCGAGAAACACGCTGCTTGCCACATATGCGGTTGACACTGTATTCCTTGCTAACTCCACCACTGCTTGGAGAGCAGCTGCGGTTACGCAGAGGTTCTTGGATGGCTTTAGTACTTGGGCCAACCCGTGGAACATCATCGTCAATGGAAGCAAGTCTCAGCACTGCACGTTCGCGCTCCGGAATGGTAACTATCTAACTGTTCAACTCAACGAAATGGTCATACCTCAGATGAACTATGCTTCGCTACATGGGTATGCATCTGGACAGGAAACTTACCTGGCGCAAACACATCCATATCACGGCAGCAGCGTGTAGTTAAAAAAAAACGAAACTCAACTGGTTGCTGATGCCTTCTAGCACAGGAGCATCATCACACATGGACATATGGAATTTCATTTTGGGGCACATCTGCAAAATCTTGGATAAACCAAATTCAAGTCTTGCACAAAAAGGTGTTCAGAGACATCTCCGGTGCTCCACCATACGTGAGTAACAGGACGCTGCACAACGACTTCACTTTACCGACAGTCACACAACAAATTAACCGACATACGAGTCGGTATAATGACCGGTTGCATAACCACGTCCACACTTTGGCTTGCACCCTTGCGTCATACAACGCGCAGGAGGTTGAAGCGCCTCCACACCAGCGACTTCTGGACTGTTGGGCGTTAAATTAATCTTATTTATTATCTGCTAAAACCAGTTCTATGTTTATGTTACAGATTTTAATTCACTGATACTTTTCATTCATACCTGTACAAATCAATGTAGTATAAAAAAAACAAAATTATTTTTACCAACTTATTATCAATATTAATTAGCTAGGTGGACCTTTTCATTTTATTTATTTTTGGTCAGATATTAGATATACAATTTTTTCAAATTAGATATACAATTTTCTCTGGGACTTTAGGCGGGCTGCGTACGAGCTGCGAAAACTGCTGTTTGTCACTAAGAGCAATTATTTCCAAGATATGCTCCGCAATGCTGATCCCAATAAGAATCATGGATTCAATTTGTGGAATGCAACGCGTTGTGTCAAGCGGCAGCCACTCAGGCGGATCCCCATTATGCGACCTGACAACACTTGGTGTCGATCGGATGCAGATATTGAATCGGCGTTTGCGGATGAGCTGCAAAGTCGCTTCACGCCCTTTGCACTAGCATCGCCCAGCCAGGTACAGGACACTGAAGCATTTTTAAATGCAGATCTAGATCCTGTACAACCGATCACCCCTATCGCCCCTACTGAGGTCCGCTTACAGATTCGCAGGCTTAAGTCCACTAAGGCCCCTGGCTATGATGGCGTTGACGGCAGAGTTGCTAAGGCCCTCCCAGAGAAGGGAGTATTGTTCTTGGTGCTACTTTTAACTCCATGGTTCGCATCCACCACTTTCCCACTCCGTGGAAGTGCGCTGTGATTGCGATGATTCCGAAACCTGGCAAGCCAGATAATCTTGTCTCGTCATATCGACCGATAAGCTTGCTGACCACTTTCTCCAAAATATTTGAAAAAATATTTCTTGGAAGATTGTCGGCAGTTAGAGGCTTTCAGAGGGCCATTCCTGATCATCAGTTTGGCTTCAGGCATCACCACGGTACACCAGAGCAAGTTCATCGAGTAGTACAGCACGTCCTCGAGGCCTTGGAAAATAAGCAGTACAGCTCTGCCGTCTTCCTGGATATCCAGCAAGCATTTGATCGCGGTATGGCATGATGGCCTGCTTTTTAAGCTTAAGTCTCTGCTACCATCGGCGCAGTATTTAATGCTCAGGTCTTACCTGCTTGGCCGTTCTTTTATGGTTGAAGTTAGGGGCGAGCGATCAAACATCCGCCGCATTGGAGCTGGTGTACCGCAGGGTAGTGTCCTTGGACCTGCCTTGTTCACATTGTACACCGCGGACTTGCCGATACCAGTAGCCAGAAACACGCTGCTTGCCACATACGCGGATGACACTGTGTTCCTTGCTAACTCCACCACTGCTTGGAGAGCAGCTGCGGTTACGCAGAGGTTCTTGGATGGTTTTAGTACTTGGGCCAATCAGTGGAACAAGTCTGCAGCACTGCACGTTCGCGCTCAGGAATGGTAATTGTCCAACTGTCCGACTCAACATACACGGTCATTCCTGAGGAGAACCATGTTCGCTACCTGGGTATGTTTTTGAACAGGAAACTTACCTGGCGCAAACACATCCAGATCACCGCAGCTGCGTGTAGATCCAAAAAACGAAACTCAACTGGTTGCTGAAGCCATCAAGCAAACTCAGCTTGAGCAACAAGCTGCTGGTGTATAGGAGCATCATCATGCCTACATGGACATATGGAATTCCATTCTGGGGCACAGCCGCAAAATCCTGGATTAATCAAATTCAAGTTTTGCAGAACAAGGTGCTCAGAGACATCTCTGGTGCTCCACCATATGTGAGCAACAGAACTCTGCACAACGACTTCGCATTACCGACAGTCAGTCAACAAATCAACAGACATACAAGTCGGTATAATGACCGTTTGCACAACCACGTCAACCCTTTGGCCTGCTCACTTGGGTCGAACACAACGCGCAGGAGGTTGAAGCGCCTCCACACCAGCGACCTCTGGACTGTAGGGCGTTAAATTAATGTGCCACAAATGTAATATTTGATGTTATTTATTATCTGCTAAAGCCTGTTCTATGTTTATGTTATAGATTGTAATTCATTGCTATTATTCATTCTGTTACCAAATCAATGTTTTATAGCCTTTAAATAGGTTGATTAATGTTTAATAATATAGACTGTTATTGTATTAATTTTTAAAGAACGAAAAAATATACATATACAATTTCGATAGTTAACATAATAAATTAATTTTATGTCCTCGCTATTTTAATTTTTAAATTTTTTATAAACATATTCAAATTCATTTTATTTACTTATGTAATGTACAGTAGATATTCATGAATAAATAAATAATATCTGAAAAAACACAAAATTCGCGATACTTTTTGAACATACCTCGTATATACAAATTTTTATTTAGTTTGTGAATATAATTTATTTAAATTTTTACTTTGAATCGAAAAATAAAAAACAATGAAAATTAAATCAAAAAAAAATATCTCTGAACAGAAGGAGGAATTTTAGGACAAAACCAAATTATTCATTTAATTTATTAATTATTTTTCTTATTTCATTTATTATTTGTCTACTTTTATGTATATATACATACATACTATTTCAATATTATGAATATTTATTTATTATTATTATTATTTTTTAATAATATTAACAAAAATATATTTTTATTATATTATTTATATTTTATTTATTTATATTTATTTCCCTCATATAATTATTATTATTTGTTTTATTCGAACGTTTCATTATCTATTTCTGGGTATTCATTCATATATTTCGGCAGCGACTTCGATATTAAAGTGTTAGCATACTTTTTGGCTGCGCTTTAATTTTATTTAACAACTTAAAAGCCCACTCAAAAGTCTTCCGCTCAGTGTAAGGGCGATTCAAAGTTGAGTGAGTTTTTTTTTCTTATCTATGATTTCTTTCTCATCACCAAATTGAGAGAGTTTTGCACTTGCAATTTTACACTTCTTCACATTTTAACACACTTTAACATCTAAGTTATATTGCTGCTTACCAACAATAAAATTTAAACGAAAAGAAAGTTTAGTGATCAGATGCACTTACTACAATATCCTCCACATCCAAAAGATCTTTTGTAGGCGGGGCTTCTGATAGGCTTGAGGATGAATTGATTTGGATTAAATTCAAAAGAACAATTTTAATGTTGGCGAGTGTTGTAATTCTGTTTCGTTTCTTCACTTATTTTTTTTTCGTTTAATATAATTTGTTTGCACCAATTAGACTCAATGTGGTTCATATTTTGATCTCATTTTATATGGACTTTGATAATTGTAATAAGTAATTAATTGTAATTTTTAATTAGTTATTATTACATTTTTTTTGTTTTTTTATACTACAAATAATAATTTTAAAATATTCACTACACTATTAAAAATGAGTTATGGTTATGCAAATTGTATGCATGTATGCCGGGACGCTTGATGAATCGTCAGAAACTGTAGACGTAGGGGAAACCTCAATCCTCTCCATACCACTGTGGTGCGGAGCCGAGCTGTACCGTGGAGCCGAGCTGGCGATGGCGGTTGGCTCTGAAAAACTCCACTTGCCTGTGCAATCGGTTGATCAGCCGATCAGTTCCGTGACAAAAACATCTATATATTTTTTTTCCAGCAGTTAAATTTGTCACGTTTTAGTATTATATTTACATATATTTAGTTATAAAATATTTATTTTAGTTATTTAAGTTCATAGTTTTTTTTTCTCGTTTAGCAAGCAAATCATTGTAGTTGATTTCACCAATGGTTAATGCCGATGAAACAATTTACAATAAATTTCCTCCCGAAATAATTTATGTTCGTTTGTCGGAGACGTACTTGCCCGCAAAGAATTTTTGGCCGGTGGCAATTATATTATTTGTTCAATTGAAAAAAAATGTCGGGTTGGGGACGATTTTCATCGCATCCACGTGTAACTTTTCTATATTCACGAGACAAAAAAAAAATTCGATGGGACTCGCACAACCATCCCTTTTGGCAGACAAAAACTCAAGAGGCGCGATCAGAAAAATTTCTTACCAAAAAGGGCTCGACATTGTACTATATCTCATAGAGGGCGTCGGCAAAAGTTCGACTTGGTATTAAAATAAACCAAAGCATAATCGTAGGCATACAATTTTATTAACTTAGGCAAGCGCACTACATTTTCCCCGCCACTAAAATCACGCTTGGGGTGGAACACAACGAGCGGGATTCACGCTTGCAGATGATAGAATCATTGCTTAATATCTTTTGCATGAAATTTGCCAATAAGTCTTCCTTGAGAATCCTCCAACTCGTAGTAATAATTACCAACTTTCCTACGAATTCGGGCTTTGACGAAGCTTGGGGCTAGTTTAGAGCTGTATCCTTCGCAACGTTGCTTTGCTGAAAGTTGCGCCTATAAACTTCTTGACCGATTTTGAATGTCACTTCTCTGGCTAGCAAGTTGTAGGCCGTTTTATTTATGTGCGTGCTGATATATGCATAGAATCTTTTCTCTTTACGCTACCCAGATCTCAAATATTCTTCTCGACTGAAAACTTACGGGAATAATTTTATTGATCCCTGCAGCAATTTTTGTTATTTTGGAGTCAATTCTCGCATTGTCGGGTCATTTAGTGACGAAATATTTAGACTCTGTTTCATTAAGTGTAAAGGCAATAAGTCGAAAACTGTCCAGAAGTCAATTCAAAGCTAAAGTTCTGCAGCTTGAAATGGAACTAAATAGAATGTCAAATTCTTAGTGTCTCCCCTTTAAGATACTTCTGCAAATACTTTGCCAACAATGTTTTGACCTTTTCCATCAGACGTCCTTACTTTGGAGTTCAATGCCTTATAATTTAGATCCCCATGAAGGAGCTTAGAAGCGAAAGTACCACCGATATAGCGACCGAAGCCCCAGTGTCCATACGGCCCACTACGGTTTAACCAAGCAGCACTACCTGGGGATGAGGGCGTAAATCATTAGGTGTGGCTATTATTGAAGCTAACAGCAATTTTGTTTCTATTCGACATACATTTTTAAAATCAATTCTACGTACGTTTAGAACGGGTTTTTTGTCTGTCCGGTAGGTCAACATGATAGTTGGAAGGTAAGTCTGGTTGAATGGATTGACATGACAAGGTTAGTCAGTATTGGTCGCTTTGTTGTTTGCGTACCCCTCTGCGGTGTACGTGCGTCATACTTTTTTAAAACGCTTGCACTGCAGTTTATACAACTAGGTTTGTAAGTGTCTATTTTACCGCAGCCATAACGGTGACCTTTTTCAGCGCAATTCCAGCATGAGAAATCTACCACCGACAAGTCATACTCAATATCGGATGCAGTTTCTTCGTCAGAGAGCATCTCAGATTTGGTTTCGAAAATGGCATTCACCAGTCGTCGAGTACCAACTGATTGCTTGGCTTTTAAAGCTGATTGCATGAAGATTTCTCCAGTTCGAACTAGATGACGCAAATCCTTCACCGAATTAGCAGGCTCATATAATACCTCATGCTGAATGTGAGCCAACACGTTGGCTCTTAAGATTTTTACCAAAGACTTTTCAGATATGGGCTCGGACAGTTTATCCGCTAAGGCAGCTATGATTCCAAAAAAATCGTCAAATGATGTTATATTTCGATCCTTATATTCCTTATATTATATAAGTGACAACGCACAAGTCTGGCCAATAAACTTCCGGGACACTTTTATGGTAGCGCCAGTACCATTCGCTAGCACTCCCACCGGAAGAAGAGAGTTTTCGAAATGTGGTGCCTGATTGGTTGTAGAAGCATTGCTTGGTGTCTGGCTTTGAGCGAAACCCAAGGTCGGTGCCATTGTCGAGGGTAAACGACGGGATCGCTCTATCGAAAATTTGATTAACCAAATCTAGTTAATCATTATTTAATTTATACATCTAATTTTGATACAGCAGGAAGGAAATTATAAGGAGAGCCAGGAAACTATATGTCTTTTCGTGGCGGATTCCGCTTTAAAAGGTGCTTAATCCTCGTCCAGCAAAATTCCTTAAGGTTTCTGAAAAGGATATTAGGCAAAAGGGGAATCAGGAAACTAAATGTCATTTCGGGGCGGATTGCGCTTAAAAAGCTGCTTAATCCTCGTCCAGCATAATTCCTTAAAGTTTCTGAAAAGGATATTAGACAAAAGTGGACTCAGGAAACTATATGTCATTTCGGGGTGGATTGCGCTTAGAAAGCTTAATCCAAGTTCAGCGAAATTCCTTAAGGTTTCTGAAAGGGATATTATGCAAAGGGGAATTCGGTATCTGCATAAAACAGTCGTACCGGTAGTGTTGAACTGTATCCAAAGTGAATTTAAAGGGAATGGCTGCAGTAATAAGTAAACAAGGCGTAAAATATATAAACTATTATTTAACAACTGAGTTATATCCAATCAAAGTTATAACACATCCAGTAAGTCAAAGTCTACACACTCTAGCTATTGGGATTATAATACTAGGCCATGAAATCTGTGAATTGTCCTGGATCCGTAGCATAACAAGGACAAGGGGTCAATTAAGAGAAGGATGGGAGGTAATATAAGATATCGAACGTTAAGTGTCAGGTATTTTGACACAAATTCTTTAATTGAAGTTTGGTCCGATTGGTTCAGGCCGGTTCGAAGCATATGTGTCATTCGGGCCTTTCGGGCCTTTACGTTGGGCGCTAATTTAATTCATATTAATGTAGCATATAACCTGGTATTTGACGAGCAGATGTTAATGTAGCATACAAGAAGTGGTGCACGCGCTGGTTCCGGTCGTATGATCGGTAGTTGGTCGTGGTTCCTTAAAGTTTCTTGCGCTACGTGCTCGCTGTGCATAATGCTAATTAAAAGATATCGCGTGCGGTTATAGTTCGAACAAATTACTTGTGAGAGGGAAGAGAGGAAAAGGGAATAGGAACGATCTCATAAATATAATATGGAGGCGACACTCCTGGGTTTTCGTCGTTTGAGCTGGGCTGATGTAATTGCCACAGCAGATGCCCACCCTACCTAGATCATCAGGTACATATACATAGTAATATTTGATGATCCCTGAAACCTACTTATTTCATTTTCCATTCAGTGTGCGTTGCATGACTCCCAAAAGAAAAAAAAATTATTAATTTTAACAATATTCTAATAACAGATATTCATTTATTTTAATTTTAGTCTACGGGTGATTAATTTTCATTTTGTAACATCTAATATTTTTATATTGTACGTTATTCGAAGATGATTTTTTATGAGCTTGTTGCACTTAACTAGACAAAAAAAAATGCTGTCAGATTCTGACGCAGATGTCGAGTCGGTCGACATGGAAGAGATGGTTCCGTCGAGTACGTCTACTCGTAATGAAGTTACTCATGATGAGGACCCCAATCTAAGCACTGCCGCTGAGATACGCGATTGTTCCCTATCAAACGCATCAAATGTTGAAACTGTTGAAATTCGACCAACAAGACCTTCTAAGCCTCCACCACTTATTGCTGAGGGTATCACTAACGTTGTTGGTCTACTGGAAGCACTAAATGATGTCACGCCGCCTGACAGCTTTATGCTAAAATGCAGTGGTGGTGGTACAGTCAGGGTAATGCCAAATGGTATTGACGCCTACAGGGCAAGTCAAAGATTGTTCACGGGTAAGCGAATCCTTTTGCAGTCATACCAATTGAAAGAAGATAGAGGTTTCCGCGTGCTGATCAGGGGATTGCATCCATCCCTGCAGAAAATTGATCGCATGAGAGATGAGCTGGCCAGACTTGGGCAGCTTGGTGTCCAAACCATCACAAGTCGCGTTACTAAGACGGAGCTGAATCGATGTTATTTGGAGTTGGAGCCGGCTGCAAATAACAAAGAGGCTTACAATCTACGCTCCATCTCTCAGGTGCGTATTTCAGTAGAATGCCCTGACCGCCATACGGACATTCCCCAGTGCTACCGTTGCTAGGAATTTGGCCATACGATGAAATACTGCAAAAAGCAACATCGCTGCGTGAAGTGTGGCTCAGCACATGCAAGGACAGCCTATGTGCATATCAGCGCGTTGCCAAGGAGCGGAAGCTTCTGGCTCAGTCACGAAGGCCGGCTGAAGACCTACAAAAATCGCGTCCAAGAAGCCCGGCACCCATTCGCAGGGAAAAGTTCTCTTATTCTGATGCTGCCAGACTTCAAACGGCTCCTCAGGCTCTGCAAGCAGCCTCCGCAGCAGCAACAACAACTTTCATGGGTTCAGCAAGTTGCACGCGCATGTTCCTGAGCAACAGCACAAAAAGAAAAGTCGACGTCACAAACTGGCGAACTTTGTGCTTGGTATCGAGAGCACACCCAGCAACAACAGAAACACTCGCAGCAACACCAGCAGCAGCAACGCCCGCAGCAGCAATACCAACAGCAACAGCACATACAGCAAGAACGGCAGCAACAACCACAACATCAACAACAACACCAGTAGCCACAGCGCCAGCAAAATCAGCAGCCCCCTCTGCAGCAATTTCAGCAAGTTCACCAGCCTCATCTGCACCATGAGCATTCCCAGCTCCTTTTTGACAGTCTTATGTCAAAATTCGACATTTGAGACACTAATGGCCATGATAAGCCTCTTGCACGCTGTAGTCGCAAACAGATGAGCCAAATTGGGTTGCGCATTGGCGTGTGGAACGTCAATGGCCTTGCAAATAACGTCAATGAGTTGGAGGTATTTATACAACGCCATCAAATAGATGTAATGTTGGTCTGCGAGACTCACTACTACTCCAGATCGCAGTAGGTTACGATATTTACCTTGCCAATCATCCTTCGGATCGCATGCGTGGCGGATCAGCAGTAATCATAAAATCTTCACTGCAACACCATGCACTGACTTCATTAAGTTGGCCAAGCCCACAATGTGCTGTCGTTAAAGGTTCTAGTGATCAAGGCGAAGTAGTCTTGGCGGCTGCCTATTGGCCACCACGTTTTGTGTGGGCAATAGAAGACTTTAGTGTCTCTTAAAGAGCTTGGCCCCAAGCTCCTGATTGCTGGAGACTGGAATGCTTAACACCATCTCTGGGGTGCAGCGTTGGATACTCGCCGTTGGATTGCGCTTGCGGATTGCGTGAGAGACTCCAACCTCCAAGTACTTGCCACGGGTGGTGCAACACACTACTCGTACGACAACCATAGGCCAACAACAATTGACATTGCTGTGTACACTGGGATCCGGTCTGACTGTCTTGGTATATCCGAGAGAATTGAGCTTAACTCCGATCACATTCCTTTCATCGTTGAGTACAGAGTGGCTACAGATCTGAATGCTCTGGCTTCGAGCGAAACCCAAGGTCGGTGCCATTGTCGAGGGTAAACGACGAGATCGCTCTATCGAAAATTTGATTAACCAAATCTAGTTTATCATTATTTAATTTAAACATCTAATTTTGATACAACAGGAAGGAAATTATAAGGAGAGCCAGGAAACTATATGTCTTTTCGTGGCGGATTCCGCTTTAAAATGTGCTTAATCCTCGTCCAGCAAAGGTTTAAGGTTTCTGAAAAGGATATTAGGCAAAAGGGGAATCAGGAAACTAAATGTCATTTCCGGGTGGATTGCGCTTAAAAAGCTGCTTAATCTTCGTGCAGCATAATTCCTTAAAGTTTCTGAAAAGGATATTAGACAAAAGTGGGCTCAGGAAACTATATGTCATTTCGGGGTGGATTGGGCTTAGAAAGCTTAATCCAAGTTCAGCGAAATTCCTTAAGGTTTCTGAAAGCGATATTATGCAAAAGGGGAATTCGGTATCTGCATAAAACAGCCGTACCGGTAGTGTTGAAATGTATCCAAAGTGAATTTAAAGGGAATGGCTGCAGTAATAAGTAAACAAGGAGTAAAAGATATAAACTATTATTTAACAACTGAGTTATATCCAATCAAAGTTATAACACATCCAGTAAGTCAAAGTCTACACACTCTAGCTATTGGGATTATAATTGTCCTGGATCCGTAGCATAACAAGGACAAGGGGTCAATTAAGAGAAGGATGGGAGGTAATATAAGATATCGAACGTTAAGTGTCAGGTATTTTGACACAAATTCTTTAATTGAAGTTTGGTCCGATTGGTTCAGGCCGGTTCGAAGCATATGTGTCATTCGGGCCTTTACGTTGGGCGCTAATTTAATTCATATTAATGTAGCATATAACCTGGTATTTGACGAGCAGATGTTAATGTAGCATACAAGAAGTGGTGCACGCACTGGTTCCGGTCGTATGATCGGTAGTTGGTCGTGGTTCCTTAAAGTTTCTTGCGCTACGTGCTCGCTGTGCATAATACTAATTAAAAGATATCGCGTGCGGTTATAGTTCGAACAAATTACTTGTGAGAGGGAAGAGAGGAAAAGGGAATAGGAACGATCTCATAAATATAATATGGAGGCGACACTCCTGGGTTTTCGTCGTTTGAGCTGGGCTGATGTAATTGCCACAGCAGATGCCCACCCTACCTAGATCATCAGGTAAATATACATAGTAATATTTGATGATCCCTGAAACAACGACTACTTAT
The DNA here is from genome assembly GCA_035043875.1 of Drosophila paucipuncta. Taxonomy (NCBI): domain Eukaryota; kingdom Metazoa; phylum Arthropoda; class Insecta; order Diptera; family Drosophilidae; genus Drosophila; species Drosophila paucipuncta. The sequence goes on along the minus strand of JAWNMP010000092.1, from coordinate 46,632 downwards.
TTAATTTTCCATTCATTGTGCGTTGCATGACTCCCAAAAGAGAAAAAAAAATTAGTAATTTTAACAATATTCTAATAACAGGTATTCATTTATTTTAATTTTAGTCTACGGGTGATTAATTTTCATTTTGTAACATCTATATTTTATATTGTACATTATTCGAAGATGATTTTTATGTTGTTCATACATGCTGTCAGTTCTGACGCAGATGCAGTCTTCGACATGGAAGAGATGGTCCCGTCGAGTACGTCTTCTCGTAATGAAGTTACTCACGATGAGGATCCCAATCTAAGCACTGCCGCTGAGATACGCGATTGTTCCCTATCAAACGCATCAAATGTTGAAACTGTTGAAATTCGACCAACAAGACCTTCTAAGCCTCCACCACTTATTGCTGAGGGTATCACTAACGTTGTTGGTCTACTGGAAGCACTAAATGATGCCACGCCGCCTGACAGCTTTATGCTAAAATGCAGTGGTGGTGGTACAGTCAGGGTAATGCCAAATGGTATTGACGCCTACAGGGCAAGTCAAAGATTGTTCACGGGTAAGCGAATCCTTTTTCAGTCATACCAATTGAAAGAAGATAGAGGTTTCCGCGTGCTGATCAGTGGATTGCATCCATCCCTGCAGAAAATTGATCGCATCAGAGATGAGCTGGCCAGACTTGGGCACTTGGTGTCCAAACCATCACAAGTCGCGTTACTAAGACGGAGCTGAATCGATGTTATTTGGAGTTGGAGCCGGCTGCAGATAACAAAGAGGCTTACAATCTACGCTCCATCTCTCAGGTGCGTATTTCAGTAGAATGCCCTGACCGCCATACGGACATTCCCCAGTGCTACCGTTGCTAGGAATTTGGCCATACGATGAAATACTGCAAAAAGCAACATCGCTGCGTGAAGTGTGGCTCAGCACATGCAAGGCAGGTGTGCGAAAAACTGTTGGACGCTGCCCCTGAATGTACTAACTGCGGTGGTAAACATCCAGCAAGTTGTAAGGGACGCCTAGCATATCAGCGCGTTGCCAAGGAGCGGAAGCTTCTGGTTCAGTCACGAAGGCCGGCTGAAGACCTACAAAAATTGCGTCCAAGAAGCCCGGCACCCATTCGCAGGGAAAAGTGCTCTTATTCTGATGCTGCCAGACTTCAAACGGCTCCTCAGGCTCTGCAAGCAGCCTCCGCAGCAGCAACAACAACTTTCAAGGGTTCAGCAAGTTGCACGCGCATGTTCCTGAGCAACAGCACAAAAAGAAAAGTCGACGTCACAAACTGGCGAACTTTGTGCTTGGTATCGAGAGCACACCCAGCAACAACAGAAACACTCGCAGCAACACCAGCAGCAGCAACGCCCGCAGCAGCAATACCAACAGCAACAGCACATACAGCAAGAACGGCAGCAACAACCACAACATCAACAACAACACCAGTAGCTACAGCGCCAGCAAAATCAGCAGCCCCCTCTGCAGCAATTTCAGCAAGTTCACCAGCCTCATCTGTACCATGAGCATTCCCAGCTCCTTTTTGACAGTCTTATGTCAAAATTCGACATTTGAGACACTAATGGCCATGATAAGCCTCTTGCACGCTGTAGTCGCAAACAGATGAGCCAAATTGGGTTGCGCATTGGCGTGTTGGAACGTCAATGGCCTTGCAAATAACGTCAATGAGTTGGAGGTATTTATACAACGCCATCAAATAGATGTAATGTTGGTCTGCGAGACTCACTACTACTCCAGATCGCAGTAGGTTACGATATTTACCTTGCCAATCATCCTTCGGATCGCATGCGTGGCGGATCAGCAGTAATCATAAAATCTTCACTGCAACACCATGCACTGACTTCATTAAGTTGGCCAAGCCCACAATGTGCTGTCGTTAAAGGTTCTAGTGATCAAGGCGAAGTAGTCTTGGCGGCTGTCTATTGGCCACCACGTTTTGTGTGGGCAATAGAAGACTTTAAGTGTCTCTTAAAAGAGCTTGGCCCCAAGCTCCTGATTGCTGGAGACTGGAATGCTTAACACCATCTCTGGGGTGCAGCGTTGGATACTCGCCGTTGGATTGCGCTTGCGGATTGCGTGAGAGACTCCAGCCTCAAAGGACTTGCCACGGGTGATGCAACCACTACTCGTACGACAACCATAGGCCGACAACAATTGACATTGCTGTGTACACTGGGATCCGGTCTGACTGTCTTGGTATATCCGAGAGAATTGAGCTTAACTCCGATCACATTCCTTTCATCGTTGAGTACAGAGTGGCGACAGATCTGAATGCTCCCAAGACATGTCTTCTGCGGCGCAAAGCAAACATCACCCGATTCTGGCATAGGTTAGAGCAGCTTGTCAATTTGAACATGGAGCTGAGCTCACCGGCTGATATTGACGACGCAGCGATGTTATTCCTGCGTAATATTAACGTTGCGGCGCAATACGCCATGCTTTGCCAACTACCTTGATGGCCCCCAGTCTAACTCAGACTCTTTTAAAACCAGAGTTTTGGATCCGGTAAGGCACAAGAGATCACTGCGTCGTCAATATATGCGCTCACGCAATCAGTTGGATCTAAGGGACTTTAGGCGGGCTGCGTACGAACTGCGAAAGCTGCTGTTTGACATTAAGAGCAAATATTTTGAACTCCATGGTTCGTATCCAACACTTCCACTCCGTGGAAGTGCGCTGTGATTGCGATGATTCCGAAACCTTGATTACCCGGGTAATCTTGTTCGTCTATCGACCGATAAGCTTGCTGTCCACTTTCTCCAAGATATTTGAAAATATATTTCTGGGAAGATTGTCGGCCGTAGTGGCTTCCAGAGGGCCATTCCTGGTCATCAGTTTGGCTTCAGGCATCACCATTGTACACCAATGGCAAAGCATGTCCTCGAGCCTGGAAAATAAGCAGTACAGCTCTGCCGTCTTTCTGGATATCCAGCAGGCATTTGATCGCGTATGGCATGATGGCTGCTTTTTAAGCTTAAGTCTCTGCTACCATCGACGCAGTATTTACTGCTCAGGTCTTACTTAGTTGGGCGCTTTTTTATGGCAGAAGTTAGGGGAGCGATCAAACATCCGCCTCATAAGAGCGGTGTACCGTGGTGGTAGTGTCCTTGGATTTGCCTTGTCCACTTTGTCCACCGCGGACTTGACGATCCCAGTACCCAGAAACACGCTGCTTGCCACATATGCGGATGACACTGTGTTCCTTGCTAACTCCACCACTGTTTGAGAGCAGTTGCGGTTACGCAGATGTTCTTGGATGGCTTTAGTACTTGGGCCAACCGGTGGAACATCTGCGTCAATGGGAACAAGTCTCAGCACTGTACATTTGCGCTCAGGAATGGTAACTGTCCAACTGTTCGACTCAACATAATGGGCATACCTCAGCAAAACCATTTTCTGTACCTGGGTATATATCTGGACCGGAAACTTACCTGGCGCAAACACATCCATATCACGGCAGCAACAAATTAACCGACATACGAGTCGGTATAATGACCGGTTGCATAACCACGTCCACACTTTGGCTTGCACACTTGGGTCAAATACAACGCGCAGGAGGTTGAAGCGCCTCCACACCAGCGACCTCTGGACTGTTGGGCGTTAAATTAATGAGCTGCAAATGTAATATTTAATCTTATTTATTATCTGCTAAAACCAGTTCTATGTCTATGTTATAGATTTTAATTCACTGATATTTTTCATTCATACCTTAACAAATCAATGTTTTATAAAAAAAAAAATTATTTTTACCAACTTGTTATCAATAATAATTAGCTAATTAGATCTTTTCATTTTATTCATTTTTGGTTAGAACGCAAAAAAATATTAGATATACAATTTCGATAGTTAACATAATGAATTAATTTTTGCCCTCACTATTTAAATTTTTACGATTTTTATAAACCCATATTCAAGTTCACTTTATTTACTTTTGTAATGTATATACCTATTTTTTTTATATTGTGAATATAATTTATTTAAATTTTTACCTTAAATCGAAAAATAAAAAACAATGAAAAATGAAATAAAAAAAAACATATCTCTGAACATAATGAGTATTAGGGTAACACCAAATTGATTATTTATTTATTATTATTTTTTTATCCATAATATTAATAATAATAATATATATTTATTATATTATTTATATTTTATTTATTTATATTTATTTCCCATATATATTTATTTATTTATTTGTTTTATTCGAACGTTTCATTTCTATTTCTGTCTTTCATATATTTCGGCAGCGACTTCGATATTAAAGTGCTAGCATACTTTTGAGCTGCGCTTTAATTTTATTTAACAAATTAAAAGCCCACTCAAAAGTATTCCGCTCAGTGTAAGCGCGATCAAAGTTGAGTGAGTTTTTTTTCTTATCTATGATTTCTTTCTCATCACCAAATTGAGGAGTTTTGCACTTGCAATTTTACACTTTTTCACATTTTAACACACTTTAACATCTAAGTTATATTGCTGCTTACCAACAATAAAATTTAAACGAAAGAAAGGTTAGTGATCAGATGCACTTACTACTATATCCTCCACATCCAAAAGATCTTTTGTAGGCGGGGCTCTGATAGGCTTGAGAGATGAATTGACTTGGATTAAATTCAAAAGAACAATTTTAATGTTTGCGAGTGTAATTTTTTTCGTTTCTTCACTCTTTTTTTCGTTTAATACAATTTGTTTGCACCAATTAGACTCAATATGGTTCATAGTTTGATTTCACTTTATATTGACTTGGATAATTGTAATTATTAATTAATTTAATTTTTAATTAGTTATTAATACATTTTGTTTTTGCTTTATATTACAAATAATATTATTAAAAAAAAAAATATTCAATTCACTATTAAAAATGAGTTAAGGTTATGCAAATTGTATGCATGTATGCTGGGACGCTTGATGAACCGTCAGACACTGTAGACTTAGGGGAAACCTCAATCCTCTCGATACCAATGTGGTGCAGCGGAGCCGAGCTTTACCGTGGAACCGAGGTGGCGATGGCGGTTGGCGCTGAAAACTCCACTTGGCTGTGCAATCGGTTGATCAGCCTGTCAGTTCCGTGACAAAAACACATATATTTTTTTCCAGTAGTTAAATTGGTCACGCTTTAGTATTATATTTACATATATTTAGTTATAATAGATTTATTTTAGTTATTTAAGTTCATAGTTTTTTTTTCTCGTTTAGCAGGCAAATCATTGTAGTTGATTTCACTAATGGTTAATGCCGATGAAACAATTTAGAATAAATGTCCACCCGAAATAATTTGTGTTCGTTTGTCGGAGACGTACTTGCCCACAAAGAATTTTTGGCCGGTGGCAATTATATTATTTGTTCAATTGAAAATAAAATCGGGTTAGGGACGATTTTCATCGCGTCCACGTGTAACTTTTCTATATTCACGAGACAAAAAAAAGTCGATGGGACTCGCAAGACCATCCCTTTTGGCAGACAAAAATTCAAGAAGCGCGACCACAAAAATGTCTAATCAACTTACCAAAAAGGGCTCGACATTGTACTATATCCCATAGAGGGTGTCGACAAAAGCTCGGTTTGGTATTAAAATAAACCAAAGCATAATCGTAGGCATAACACTAAAATCACGCTTGGGGTGGAATATAACGAGCGGGATTCACGCTTGCAGATGATAGAATCATTGCTTAATATATTTTGCATGAAATTTGCTAATAAGTCTTCCTTGAGAATCCTCGAACTCGTAGTAATAATTACCAACTTTCCTACGAATTCGGACTTTGACGAAGCTTGGGGCTAGTTTAGAGCTGTATCCCTTCGTAACGTTGATTTGCTGAAAGCTGCGCTTATAAACTTCTTGACCTCTTTTGAATGTCACTTCTCTGGCTCGCAAGTTGTTGGCCGTTTTATTTATGTGCGTGCTGAGATTCCATAGAATCTTTCTCTTTACTACACAATCCTTTCTTTGAAAATTACGGGAATAATTTTATTGATTTCTGCAGCAATTTTTGTTATCTTGGAGTCAATTCTCGCATTGTCGGGTCATTTAGGGACGAAATATTTAGACTCTGTGTCATTAAGTGTAAAGGTAATAAGTCGAAAACTGTCCAGAAGTCAATTCAAAGCTAAAGTTCTGCAGCTTGAAATGGAACAAAATATAATGTCAAATTCTAGTGTCACCCCTGTAAGATACTTCTGCAAATACTTTGCCAACAATGTTTTGACCTTTTCCATCAGACGTCCGGTAGGTCAAAATGACAGTTGGAAGATAAGTCTGGTTGAATGGATTCACATGACAAGGTTAGTCGCAGTTTATACAACTAGGTTTGTAAGTGTCTATTTTATCGCAGCCATAACGGTGACCTTTTTCCAGCGCAATTCCAGCATGACAAATCTACTACCGACAAGTCAAACTCAATATCGGATGCAGTTTCTACGTCAGAGAGCATCTCAGATTTGGTTTCGGAAATGGCATTCACCAGTCGTCAAGTACAAACTGATTGCCTGGCTTTTAAAGCTGATTGCATGAAGATTTCTCGAGTCCGAACTAGATGACGCAAATCCTTCACAGAGTTAGCAGGCTCATATAATATCTCATGCTGAATGTCAGCCAACAGGTTGGCTCTTAGGATCTCTACCAAAGACTTTTCGGACATGGGCTCGGACAGTTTATCCGCTAAGGAAGCTATGATTCCAAAAAAATCGTCAAATGATGTTATATTTCGATCCTTATATTCCTTATATTATATAAGGGCAACGCACAAGTCTGGCCAATAAACTTCCGGGGCACTTTTATGGTAGCGCCAGTACCATTCGCTAGCACTCCCACCAGAAGAAGAGAGTTTTCGAAATGTGGTGCCTGATTGGTTGTAGAAGCATTGCTTGGTGTCTGGCTTTGAGCGAAACCCAAGGTCGGTGCCATTGTCGAGGGTAAACGACGGGATCGCTCTATCGAAAATTTGATTAACCAAATCTAGTTAATCATTATTTAATTTATACATCTAATTTTGATACAGCAGGAAGGAAATTATAAGGAGAACCAGGAAACTATATGTCTTTTCGTGGCGGATTGCGGTTTAAAAGGTACTTAATCCTCGTCCAGAAAAACTCCTTAAGGTTTCTGATAGGGATATTAGGCGAAAGAGGAATCAGGAAACTAAATGTCATTTCGGGGCGGATTGCGCTTAGAAAGCTGCTTAATCCTCGTGCAGCATAATTCCTTAAGGTTTCTGAAAAGAATATTAGGCAAAAGGGGACTCGGGAAACTATATGCCATTTCGGGGCGGATTGCGCTTAGAAAGCTTAATCCACGTTCAGCGAAATTCCTTAAGGTTTCTGAAAGGGATATTAGAAAAAAAAAGGAATCCGGTATCTGCATAAAGCAGTCGTACCGGTAGTGTTGAATTGTATCCAAAGTGAATTTAAAGGGAATGGCTGCAGTAATAAGTAAACAAGGAGTAAAAGGTATAAACTATTATTTAACAACTGAGTTATATCCAATCAAAGTTATAACACATTCAGTAAGTCAAAGTCTATACACTTTAGCTATTGGGATTATAATTGTCCTGGATCCGTAGCATAACAAGGACAAGGGGTCAATTAAGAGAAGGATGGGAGGTAATATACGATGTCGAACGTTAGTGTCAGGTATTTTGACACAAATTCTTCAATTGAAGTTTGGTCCGATTGGTTCAGGCCGGTTCGAAGCATACGGGCCTTTACGTTAGGCGCTAATTTAATTTATATTAATGTAACATATAACCTGGTATTTGACGAGCAGATGTTAATGTAGCCTACAAGAAGTGGTGCACGCCCTGGTTCCTGTCGTATGATCGGTAGTTGGTCGTGGTTCCTTAAAGTTTCTTGCGCTACGTGCTCGCTGTGCATAATACTAATTAAAAGATATCGCGTGCGGTTATCGTTCGAACAAATTACTTGTGAGAGGGAAGAGAGGAAAAGGGAATAGGAACGATCTCATAAATATAATATGGAAGCGACACTCCTGGGTTTCGTCGTTTGAGCTGGGCTGATGTAATTGCCACAGCAGATGCCCACCCTACCTAGATCATCAGGTACCTATACATAGTAATATTTGATGATCCCTTAAACTACTTATTTCATTCTCCATTCAGTGTGCGTTGCATGACTCCCAAGAAAAAAAATTTAGTAATTTTAACAATATTCTAATAACAGGTATTCATTTATTTTAGTTTTAGTCTACGGGTGATTAATTTTCATTTTGTAACATCTAATATTTTTATATTGTACGTTATTCGAAGATGAGTTTTTATGAGCTCGTTGCACTTAACTAGACAAAAGATGCTGTCAGATTCTGACGCAGATGTCGAGTCGGTCGGCATGGAAGAGATGGTCCCGTCGAGTGCGTCTACTCGTAATGAAGTTACTCACGATGAGGACCCCAATCTAAGCACTGCCGCTGAGATACGCGATTGTTCCCTATCAAACGCACCAAATGTTGACTCTGTTGAAGTTCGGCCAACAAGACCATCTAAACCTCCCCCACTCATTGCTGAGGGTATCACCAACGTTGCTGGACTGCTGAAAGCACTAAATGCTGTTACGCCGCCTGACAGCTTTATGCTCAAATTAGGTGGTGGTGGTACAGTCAGGGTAATGCCAAATGGTATTGACGCCTACAGGGCAATTCAGAGATTGTTCACGGATAAGCGAATCCCGTTTCATTCATACCAATTGAAAGAAGATAGAGGTTTCCGCGTGGTGATCAGGGGACTGCATCCATCCTTGCAGAAAATTGATCGCATCAGAGATGAGCTGGCCAGACTTGGGCACTCTCCAAACCTCAATCACAATCGATGTTATTTGGAGTTGGAGTCGGCTGCAGACAACAAAGAGGCTTACAATCTTCGCTCCATCTCTCAGGTGCGCATTTCAGTCGAATGCCCTGACCGCCATACGGACATTCCCCAGTCCCGTTGCTAGGAATTTGGCCATACGATGAAATACTGCAAAAATCAACATCGCTGCGTGAAGTGTGGCTCAGCACATGCAAGGCAGGTGTGCGAAAAACCTGTTGGACGCTGACCCTGAATGTGCTAACTGCGGTGGTAACATCCAGCAAGCTGGAAGGGACGCCTAGCATATCAGCGCGTTGCCAAGGAGCGGAATCTTCTGGCTCAGTCACGAAGGCCGGCTGAAGACCTACAAAAATCGCGTCCAAGAAGCCCGGCACCCATTCTCAGGGAACACTTCTTATTCTGATGCTGCCAGACATCAAACGGCTCCTCAGGCTCTGCAAGCAGCCTCAGCAGCAGCAACAACAACTTTCAAGGGTTCAGCAAGTTGCACGCGCATGTTCCTGAGCAACAGCATAAAAAGAAAAGTGGACGTCACAAAGTTCGCCAGATGCTTAGGTAACGAGAGCACACCCAGCAACAACAGAAACACTCGCAGCAACACCAGCAGCAGCAACGCCCGCAGCAGCAATACCAACAGCAACAGCACATACAGCAAGAACGGCAGCAAGAACCACGACATCAACAACAACACCAGCAGCCACAGCGCCAGGCATCATCAGCAGCCCCCTCTGCAACAATTTCAGCAAGTGCAGCAGCCTGATCTGTACCATGAGCACTCCCAGCTCCTGTTTGACAGTCTTATGTCAAAATTCGACAAGTTCAGTGAGACTCTAATGGCCATGATAAGCTCTTGCACGCTGTAGTTGCAAACAGATAAGCCAAATTGGGTTGCGCATTGGCGTGTGGAACGTCAATGGCCTTGCAAATAACGTCAATGAGTTGGAGGTATTTATACAACGCCATCAAATAGATGTAATGTTGGTCTGCGAGACTCACTACTACTCCAGATCGCAGTAGGTTACGATATTTATCTTGCCAATCATCCTTCGGATCGCATGCGTGCGGAGCAGCAGTAATCATAAAATCTTCACTGCAACACCATGCACTGACTTCATTAAGTTCGCCAAGCCCACAATGTGCTGTTGTTAAAGGTTCTAGTGATCAAGGCGAAGTAGTCTTGGCGGCTGTCTATTGGCCACCACGTTTTGTGTGGGCATTAAAAGAATTTAAGTGTCTCTTAAAAGAGCTTGGCCCCAAGCTCCTGATTGCTGGAGACTGGAATGCTTAACACCATCTCTGGGGTGCAGCGTTGGTTACTCGCCGTTAGATTGCGCTTGCGGATTGCGTGAGAGACTCCAACCTCTAAGCACTTGCCGGGGTGGCAACACACTACTCGTACGACAACCATAGGCCGACAACAATTGACATTGCTGTGTACACTGGGATCCGGTCTGACTGTCTTGGTATATCCGAGAGAATTGAGCTTAACTCCGATCACATTCCTTTCATCGTTGAGTACAGAGTGGCTACAGATCTGAATGCTCCCAAGACACGTCTTCTGCGGCGCAAGGCAAACATCACCCGATTCTGGCATAGGTTAGAGCAGCTTGTCAACTTAAACATGGAGCTGAGCTCACCGGCTGATATTGACGACGCAGCGAGTTATTCCTGCGTAATATTAACGTGGCGGCGCAATACGCCATGCTTTGCCAACTACCTTGATGGCCCCCCAGTCTAACCCAGACTCTTTAAAACCAGAGGTTTTGGATCTGGCAAGGCACAAGAGAGCACTGCGTCGTCAATATATGCGCTCACGCAATCAGTTGGATCTAAGGGACTTTAGGCGGGCTGCGTACGAACTGCGAAAGCTGCTGTTTGACATTAAGAGCAAATATTTTGAACTCCATGGTTCGCATCCAACACTTCCCACTTCGTGGAAGTGCGCTGTGATTGCGATGATTCCGAAACCTTGATTACCCGGGTAATCTTGTCTCGTCGTATCGACCGATAAGCTTGCTGTCCACTTTCTCCAAGATATTTGAAAATATATTTCTGGGAAGATTGTCGGCCGTAAGTGGCTTCCAGAGGGCCATTCCTGGTCATCAGTTTGGCTTCAGGCATCACCATTGTACACCAATGGCAAGTTCATCGAGTAGTACAGCATGTCCTCGAGGCCTTGGAAAATAAGCAGTACAGCTCTGCCGTCTTTCTGGATATCCAGCAGGCATTTGATCGCTTATGGCATGATGGCTGCTTTTTAAGCGTAAGTCCTGCTACCATCGACGCAGTATTTACTGCTCAGGTCTTACTTAGTTGGGCGCTTTTTTATGGTAGAAGTTAGGGGCGAGCGAACAAACATCCGCCTCATAAGAGCGGGTGTACCGCAGGGTAGTGTCCTTGGATCTGCCTTGTACACTTTGTACAACGCGGACTTGACGATCCCAGTACCCAGAAACACGCTGCTTGCCACATATGCGGATGACACTGTGTTCCTTTTAAACTCCACCAAAGCTTGAGAGCAGCTGCGGTTACGCAGAGGTTCTTGGATGGCTTTAGTACTTGGGCCAACCCGTGGAACATCTTCGTCAATGGGAGCAAGTCTCAGCACTGCGCTCCGGAATGGTAACTATCTAACTGTTCAACTCAACGAAATGGTCATTCCTCAGATGAACTATGTTCGCTACATGGGTATGTATCTGGACCGGAAACTTACCTGGCGCCATCACATCCATATCACGGCAGCTGCGTGTAGTTAAAAAAACGAAACTCAACTGGTTGCTGAGGCCTTCTAGCAAACTCAGCTTGAGCAACAAGCTGCTGGTGTACAGGAGCATCATCGAACCCACATGGACATATGGGATTCCATTTTGGGGCACATCTGCAAAATCTTGGATAAACCAAATTCAAGTCTTGCGCAACAAGGTGCTCAGAGACATTTCCGGTGCTCCACCATACGTGAGTAACAGGACGCTGCACAACGACTTCACTTTACCGACAGTCACACAACAAATTAACCGACATACGAGTCGGTATAATGACCGGTTGCATAACCACGTCCACACTTTGGCTTGCACACTTGGGTCAAATACAACGCGCAGGAGGTTGAAGCGCCTCCACACCAGCGACCTCTGGACTGTTGTGCGTTAAATTAATCATATTTAGTATCTGCTAAAACCAGTTATATGTTTATGTTATAGATTTTAATTCACTGCTATTTTTCATTCATACCTGTAGAAATCAAAAAAATTATTTTTACCAACTTTATTATCAATAATAATTACCTAATTATACCTTTTCATTTTATTTATTTTTGGTCAGAACGCAAAAAAATAGATATACAATTTCGATAGTTAAGATAATAAATTTAAAATCATTTTATTATTATATATCAAAAGTCTTCCGCTCATTGTAAGGGCGATCAAAGTTGAGTGAGTTTTTTTTCTTATCTATGATGTCTTTCTCATCACCAAATTGAGAGAGTTTTGCACTTGCAATTTTACACTTCTTCATATTTCAACACTTTAACATCGAATTATTAATGCTGCTTACCAACAATAAAATTTAAATGAAAAGTAAGGTTAGGGATCAGATGAACTTACTTCAATATCCTCCACCTCCCAAAGATATTTTGTAGGCGGGGCATCTGATAGGCTTGAGAGGTAAATTGATTAGCATAAAATTTTAAATAACAATTTTAATGTTGGCGAGTGTTGTAATTTTTTTTCTTTGTTTCTTCACTCGTCATTCATTTGTTTTTTGTTTAATATAATTTGTTTGCACCGATTAGACTCAATATGGTTCATATTTTGATTTCACTTTATATGGACTTTGATAATTGAATTGATTAATTCATTTAATTTTTAATTAGTTATTATTAAATTTTGTTATTTTTTTTGTATATTAAAATAATAATAAAAAATATTCACTACACTATTAAAAATGAGTTAAGGTTATGCAAATTGTATGCATGTATGCTGGGACGCTTGATGAACCGTCAGACACTGTAGACTTAGGAGAAACCTCAATCCTCTCCATACCTCTGTGGTGCAGCGGAGCCGAGCTGTACCGTAGAGCCGAGCTGGCGATGGCGGTTGGCGCTGGAAAACTCCACTTGGCTGTGCAATCGGTTGATCAGCCGATCAGTTCCGTGACAAAAACATATATATTTTTTCCAGCAGTTAAATTGGTCAAGTTTTAGTATTATATTTACATATATTTAGTTATAATATATTTATTTTAGTTATTTAAGTGTATAGTTTTTTTTTTCTCGTTTGAAATGATTAATGCCGATGAAACAATATAGAATAAATTTCCACCCGAAATAATTTATGTTCGTTTTTCGGAGACGCACTTGCCCACAAAGAATTTTTGGCCGGTGGCAATTATATTATTTGTTCAATTGGAAAAAAATTCGGGTTAGGGACGATCAGAAATATTTCTAATCAACTTACCAAAAAGGGCTCGACATTGTATTATATCTCATAGAGGTCGTCGGCAAAAGCTCGACTTGGTATTAAAATAAACCAAAGCATAATCGTAGGCATACAATTTTATTAAATTAGGCAAGCGCACTACATTTTCCCGCCACTAAAATCACGCTTGGGGTGGAACACAACCAGAATCTTTCTCCTTACTACCCAAGAGATTAAATAGATCTTCTTCCCAATAATGACTGACAGTTTCAGCAGTACATTTTCAGACGGTCTTCAAAAATGGAAATTTCGACATATACTCGTAGTCTAGTAGAACAAAAATGCCTATATTTCCAGATTTTCTGCGTGGATAGAGTCAAAGAAAATCAACAAATGGCCAGTATGTCCCATTTTAGGTTTTAAAGTCTGATTGAGATGCTTCGTTGCCTTACAAATTCGCAAGCATTTACATAATTTTTAACATCTGTTACCATATTTGGCCAGTAATAAAACCTTCTTAGTTTTTCAAAAGTTTTATTTATTCCGCCATGCGCATGTAAGGAATCATCATGAGCTGTTTTAAGTGCAGGCAATATCAGAGGCTGTGGCACCCAAAGTTCCCAGCATACATTATCTGCAACGGGCTAGCCGTCAACTAAGATCCAATTGGGTCATGAGCCATTACATTTTTTACTGCAAAAACATCCGCATATCACTTCTTCCCGGTGACCGTGTACTGCATTTGGCATCGATTAAGTTTCCTTGACATAAATGCAATTGGCACATCGTCACCATCACTATTGGTCTGCATCAACACAGCTCGAATACCTATTGAGCTTCCCATGTCCATTCAAACTTGATAAATTTATGATACCATCCAGACATGCCAAGGAACCTGCGAACTTGTTTTACTGAGCGGGGAATTGGAAAATTCTTAACGGCAGATATTTTATCTGGATCTGTACTGATAATGCCATTGCCAATTACATGCCCCAAATACTTAACTTCTCGTCGGCAAAATTTACTTTTCTCGACGTTAAGGGTAAGATTAGCACGAGATAAATGTGCGGCAAGTATCGACAGGACTTCAGGATGGCAGTCGAAGGAATCTGAAATAATCAGTAAGTCGTCTAGGTAAATTTTACTTCGTTACGAAAATGCGCTGGAACTATTTTATCCATTAGTCTGGACATAGACTGAGGAGCATTAGTGAGCCCGAAGGGCATGAGAAATCATTATTGAAGCTAACAGCAATTTTTTTTTCTATTCGACATATTCGACATTTTAAAATCCATTCTACGACGTTTAGAACGGGTTTTCGGTCTGTCCGGTAGGTCAACATGATTGTTGGAAGGTAAGTCTGGTTGAATGGATTGACATGACAAGGTTAGTCGCTTCGTTGACCAACTCTTTGCGTACACCCTCTGCGGTGTACGTGCGTCATAGTTATTTAAAACGCTTGCACTGCAGTTTATACAACTATTTTTGTAAGTGCCTATTTTACCGTAGCCATAACAAAATAATCTGCGCTCTGCCATACGCTCTTGGTATTGGTGACCTTTTCCAGCGCAATTCCAGCATGACAAATCTACCGCCGACAAGTCAAACTCAATATCGGAAACAGTTTCTTCGTCAGAGAGCATCTCAGATTTGGTTTCGGTAATGCCATTCGCCAGTCGTCGAGTACCAACTGATTGCTTGGCTTGTAAAGCTGATTGCATGAAGATTTCTCCAGTTCGAACTAGGTGACACAAATCCTTCACCGAATTAGCAGGCTCATATAATACCTTATGCTGAATGTGAGCCAACAGGTTGGCTCTTAAGGTTTCTACCAAAGACTTTTCAGATATGTGATCGGACATTTTATCCGCTAAGGCAGCTATGATCCCAAAAAATCGTCAAATGATGTTCTATTTCGGTCTTTATAATCCTTATACTATATTAGGGCAACGCACAAGTTTGGCCAATAAACTTCCGGGACAATTTTATGGTGGCGCCAGTACCATTCGCTAGCACTCCCATCAAACAGGTTACTGGCATATCTGGCCGTCAACTCGAAATTTGCCATCCCATGTTTGCTTTTGTTAAAGCTACTACGCGATAAGCCTCAATTTTTGCCGGTAAGCCTAATTTTTGCGGGTAAGCCTAATTAGAAAATTAATTAATTAGAAAATTAGCCATTATCTGACTTTTCCGATCTGGACGAATGTCAGAACTTAATCTTCCATTAAAAGGTGTTACTGAGGCTGCCGAATGTGACCTGTTACCACCAGAATGAAGACAGTTTTCGAAATGTGTTGCCTGACTGGTTGTAGAAGCATTGCTTGGTGTCTGGCTTTGAGCGAAACCCAAGGTCGGTGCCATTGTCGAGGGTAAACGACGGGATCGCTCTATCGAAAATTTGATTAACCAAATCTAGTTAATCATTATTTAATTTATACATCTAATTTTGATACAGCAGGAAGGAAATTATAAGGAGAGCCAGGAAACTATATGACTTTTCGTGGCGGATTGCGCTTTAGAAGGTGCTTAATCCTCGTCCAGAAAAATTCCTTAAGGTTTCTGATAGGGATATCAGGCGAAAGAGGAATCAGGAAACTATATGTTCTTTCGATGGGGATTGGGCTTAGAAAGCTGCTTAATCTTCGTCCAGCAAAATTCCTCAAGGTTTTTTTTATTTTTTTATATAACAGTTATATTTTAAACATTAATCAACCTATTCAAAGGCTATAAAAATATGGATTTGTAACAGAATGAATAATAACAGTGAATTAAAATCTATAACATAAACATAGAACAGGTTTTAGCAGTTAATAAATAACATCAAATATTACATTTGTGGCACATTAATTTAACGCCCTACAGTCCAGAGGTCGCTGGTGTGGAGGCGCTTTAACCTCCTGCGAGTTGTATTTGACCCAAGTGTGCAGGCCAAAGGGTTGACGTGGTTGTGCAAACGGTCATTATACCGACTTGTATGTCTGTTGATTTGTTGACTGACTGTCGGTAATGCGAAGTCGTTGTGCAGAGTTCTGTTGCTCACCTATGGTGGAGCACCAGAGATGTCTCTGATAGCCTTGTTCTGCAAAACTAGAATTTGATTAATCCAAGATTTTGCGGCTGTGCCCCAGAATGGAATTCCATATGTCCATGTAGGCATGATGATGCTCCTGTACACCAGCAGCTTGTTGTTGTAGCTTAGTTTGCTTGATGGCTTCAGCAACCAGTTGAGTTTCGTTTTTTTGGATCTACACGCAGCTGCAGTGATCTGAATGTGTTTGCGCCAGGTAAGTTTCCTGTCCAAAAACATAGCTCGGTAGCGAACATGGTTCTCCTGAGGTATGACCGTGTTGTTGAGTCGGACAGTTGGACAATTACCATTCATGAGCGCGAACGTGCAGTGCTGAGACTTGCTCCCATTGACGCAGATGTTCCACCGGTTGGCCCAAGTACTAAAACCATCCAAGAACCTCTGCGTAACCGCAGCTGCTCTCCAAGCAGTGGTGGAGTTAGCAAGGAACACAGTGTCATCCGCGTATGTGGCAAGCAGCGTGTTTCTGGCTACTGGCATCGGCAAGTCCGCGGTGTACAATGTGAACAAGGCAGGTCCAGGGCACAACCCTGCGGTACACCAGCTCCAATGCGGCGGATGTTTGATCGCTCGCCCCTAACTTCAACCATAAAAGAACGGCCAAGCAGGTAAGACCTGAGCAGTAAATACTGCGCCGATGGCAGCAGAGACTTAAGCTTAAAAAGCAGGCCATCATGCCATACGCGATCAAATGCTTGCTGGATATCCAGGAAGACGGCAGAGCTGTACTGCTTATTTTCCAATGCCTCGAGGACGTGCTGTACTACTCGATGAACTTGCTCTGGTGTACCGTGGTGATGCCTGAAGCCAAACTGATGATCAGGAATGGCCCTCTGAAGGCCTCTAACTGCCGACAATCTTCCAAGAAATATTTTTTCAAATATTTTGGAGAAAGTGGTCAGCAAAGCTTATCGGTCGATATGACGAGACAAGATTATCTGGCTCTGCCAGGTCTCGGAATCATCGCAATCACAGCGCACTTCCCACGGTGGGGAAGTGGTGATGCGAACCATGGAGTTAAAAAGTAGCACCAAGAACAATACTCCCTTCTCTGGGAGGGCCTTAGCAACTCTGCCGTCAACGCCATCATAGCCAGGGCCCTTAGTGGACTTAAGCCTGCGAATCTGTAAGCGGACCTCAGTAGGGGCGATAGGGGTGATCGGTTGTACAGGATCTAGATCTGCATTTAAAAATGCTTCAGTGTCCTGTACCTGGCTGGGCGATGCTAGTGCAAAGGGCGTGAAGCGACATCAAGCAATATCTGCATCCGATCGACACCAAGTGTTGTCAGGTCGCATAATGGGGATCCGCCTGAGTGGCTGCCGCTTGATACAACGCGTTCCTTCCACAAATTGAATCCACGATTCTATTGGGTCAGCATTGCGGAGCATATCTTGGAAATATTTGCTCTTAGTGACAAATAGCAGCTTTCGCAGCTCGTACGCAGCCCGCCTAAAGTTCCTTAGATCCAACGGATTGCGTGACCGCATATATTGACGACGCAGTGCTCTCTTGTGTCGTACAAGATCCAAAATCTCTGGTTTGAAAAGAGGCTGGGCTGACTGGGAGGCGAACAAGGTAGGGCAAGCATGGAGTATTCCGCTGCCACGTTAATATTACGCAGGAATAACTCCGCTGCGTCGTCAATATCAGCCGGTGAACTCAGCTCCATGTTCAAATTGACAAGCTGCTCCAACCTCTGCCGGAATCGGGTGATATTTGCCTTGCGTGGAAGAAGGCGTGTCTTGAGAGTATTCAGAGCTGCAGCCATTCTGTACTCTACAATCAAGGGGATGTGATCGGAGTTTAGCTCAATTCGCTCGGATATACCAAGACAGTCAGACCGGATCCCAGCGTACACAGCAAAGTCAATTGCTGTTGGCCTATGGTTGCCGTACGAAAAGTGCATTGCACCTCCCGTGGCAAGTACTTGGAGGTTGGAGTCTCTCACGCAATCCGCAAGCGCGATCCCACGGCGAGTGTCCAATGCTGCACCCCAGAGATGGTGTTGAGCATTCCAGTCTCCAGCAATCAGGAACTTTGGGCCAAGCTCTTCGAAGAGACATTTATAGTCTTCTATTTCCCACACAAAACGTGGTGGACAATAGACAGCCGCTAGGACTACTTCGCCTTGATCACTAGAGACTTTAACGACAGCACATTGTGCGCATGGCCAACTTAATGAAGTCAGCGCATGGTATTGCAGTGAAGATTTTATGATCACTGCTGCTCCGCCACGCATGCGATCCGAAGGATGATTGGCAAGGTAGCCTGAAGTCTGTAGTGATCTGGAGCAGTAGTGAGTCTCGCAGACTAGCATTACATCTATTTGATGTCGTTGAATAAATAACTCCAACTCATTGGCGTTATTTGCAAGGCCATTGGCGTTCCACACGCCAATGCGCAACCCAATTTGGCTCATCTGTTTGCAAGTGCAGCGTGCAAGAGGCTCATCACGGCCATTAGTGTCTCACACAACTTGTCGAATTTTGACATAAGACTGTCAAAAAGGAGCTGGGAGTGCTCATGGTACAGATGAGACGCTGCACTTGCTGAAATTGTTGCAGAGCGGGCTGCTGATGTTGCTGGCGCTGTGGCTACTGGTGTTGTTGTTGATATCATGGTTGTTGCTTCCGTTCTTGCTGTATGTGCTGTTGCTGTTGGTGTTGCTGCTGCGGGCGTTGCTGCTGGTGTTGCTGAGTGTTGTGTGCCGGGTATGCTCTGGATTCTTAAGCATCTGGCGAACTTTGTGATGTCGACTTTTCTTGTGTGCTGTTGCGGTACAACTTGCTCAACCGATGAAAGTTGTTGTTGCTGCTGCTGAGGCTGCTGGCAGTGTTGCTGTTGAGGTTGTTGTTGAGTATGAACCTGCTGCTCACGGTGACGCTTTTGCTGTTGCCCAAGTTACTGCAGAGCCTGAGGAACCCGAGGAGCCGTTTGAAGTCTGGCAGCATCAGCATAAGAGAAATTTCTCCCTGCGAATGGGTGCCGGGTTTCTTGGGCGCGATGTTCTGCAGGTCTTCAGTTGGCCCCCGTGACTGAGCCACAAGCTTCCGCTCGTTGACAACGCGCTGATAAGCAAGGCATCCCTTCCAGCTTGCTGGATGGTTACCACCGCAGTTGGCACATTTCGGGTCAGCGTCCAAAGGTTTTTCGCACACCCGACTTGCATGTGCTGAGCCACACTTCACGCAGCGATGCTGCTTTTGCAGTACTTCATAGTATGACCGAATTCGTGGCAACGGTGGCACTGGGGGATTCCATATGGCGGTCAGGGCATTCGACTGAAATGCGCACCTGAGAGATGGAGCGAAGATTGTAAACCCTTTGTTATTTGCAGCCGGCTCCAACTCCAAATAACACAGATTCAGCTCCTTTTAGTAACTCGACTTGTGATGGTTTGGACACCACGCACCGCGAGCCCAAGTCTGGCCAGCTCATCTCTGATGCGATCAATTTTCTGCAAGGATGGATGCAGTCCCCTGATCACCACGCGGAAACCTCTATCTTCTTTCAATTGGTATGAATGAAACGGATTCGCTTATCCGTGAACAATCTCTGAATTGCCCTGTAGGCGTCAATACCATTTGGCGTTACACCTGACTGTACCACCACCACTGATTTGAGCATAAAGCTGTCAGGCGGCGTAACAGCATTTAGTGCTTTCAGCAGTCCAACAACGTTGGTGATACCCTCAGCAATGAGTGGGGGAGGTTTAGATGTTCTTGTTGGCCGAACTTCAACAGAGTCAACATTTGGTGCGTTTGATAGGGAACAATCGCGTATCTCAGCGGCAGTGCTTAGATTGGGGTCCTCATCGTGAGTAACTTCATTACTAGTAGACGCAGTCAGCGGGACCATCTCTTCCATGTCGACCGACTCGACATCTGCTTCAGAATCTGACAGCAGATCCTCAAGCGCATGTGGCGGTGCACGAGCTCCAGCAGAAGAAGGCGGCACTGCATCCAAGTCAATTTCATCTTCAACTATCGCAATTTTCCTTTTTTTGTTGGCGTTGTTGCAGTTGAAATTGTTGACGATAACATTTGTGTTATTTTTGGTATTTTTGTTAGTGTTGTTGTTGGCATTGTTAGTGTTTTTAATGTTTTTATGGATATTGTTTTTGTTGTTGACGGTGTTCTTGATGTAGTTGTTATAGCTCTTGGAATTGTTAGTATTTACGTTATTTGCGTTGTTGTTATTGTTGCTGTTACCGCTCGCCAGGCGAGACCGCAGATTATAGCGGAGTTCGCTGGTCTGTAAGGCAACAGAAGGCGAGCACCAAGGAACAGCAGTATCTGGCGCATCACCGTCAGTGGCGGTATAGGAGATGTCGCTCATATTGGCTGAATATGCGGCCACCAAGCACACGCACTCTAGCAGAGTGGTGGCGGCATACGCACAAATCACACTGATTGAAGGGATGCGACGCGAAAGTCGATTGTTTAAGTACAACACAAAAAATAAATGAAAAACTAAATACAAATAAAATTCTCGTTTTTTGATTTTATATTTTTTTTTATTTTTTCTCGCTGATTAAAGTTTTTGAAAAGGATATTTGGCAAAAGTGGAATCAGGAAACTAAATGTCATTTCGGGACGGATTGTGCTTAGAAAGCTTAATCCACGTTCAGCGAAATTCCTTAAGGTTTCTGAAAGGGATATTATGCAACAGGCGAATTCAATATCTGCATAAAACAGCCGTACCGGTAGTGTTTAACTGTATGAAACGTGAATTTAAAGGGAATGCCTGCAGTAATAAGTAAACAAGGAGATCCAATCAAAGTTATAACACATCCAGTAAGTCAAAGTCTACAAACTCTAGCTATTGGGATTATAATACTAGGCCATGAAATCTATTGAATTGTCCTGGATCCGTAGCATAACAAGGACAAGGGGTCAACTAAGAGAAGGATGGGAGGTAATGTAAGATGTCGAACGTTAAGTGTCAGGTATTTTGACACAAATTCTTTAATTGAAGTTTGGTTCGATTGGTTCAGGCCGGTTCGGGGCATATGTGTCATTCGGGCCATTCTGGCCTTTCGTACCTTTACGTTGGGCACTAATTTAATTAATATTAATGTAGCATATAACCTGGTATTTGACGAGCAGATGTTAATGTAGCATACAAGAAGTGGTGCACGCGCTGGTTCCGGTTGTATGATCGGTAGTTGGTCGTGGTTCCTTAAAGTTTCTTGCGCTACGTGCTCGCTGTGCATAATACTAATTAAAAGATATCGCGTGCGGTTATAGTTCGAACAAATTACTTGTGAGAGGGAAGAGAGGAAAAGGGAATAGGAACGATCTGATAAATATAATATGGAGGCGACACTCCTATGTTTTCGTCGTTTGAGCTGGGCTGATGTAATTGCCACAGCAGATGCCCACCCTACCTAGATCATCAGGTACCTATACATAGTAATATTTGATGATCCCTTAAACTACTTATTTCATTCTCCATTCAGTGTGCGTTGCATGACTCCCGAAAGAGAAAAAAAAATTAGTAATTTTAACAATATTCTAATAAAAGGTATTCATTTATTTTAATTTTAGTCTACGGGTGATTAATTTTCATTTTGTAACATCTAATATTTTTATATTGTAAGTTATTCGAAGATGATTTTTTATGAGCTTGTTGCACTTAACTAGACAAAAAAAATGCGGTCAGATTCTGACGCAGATGTCGAGTCGGTCGACATGGAAGAGATGGTCCCGTCGAGTACGAAGTTACTCACGATGAGGATCCCAATCTAAGCACTGCCGCTGAGATACGCGATTGTTCCCTATCAAACGCATCAAATGCTGAAACTGTTGAATTTCGACCAACAAGACCTTCTAAGCCTCCACCACTTATTGCTGAGGGTATCACTAACTTTGTTGGTCTACTGGAAGCACTAAATGATGTCACGCCGCCTGACAGATTATGCTAAAATGCAGTGGTGGTGGTACAGTCAGGGTAATGCCAAATGGTATTGACGCCTACAAGGCAAGTCAAAGATTGTTCACGGGTAAGCAAATCCTTTTTCAGTCATACCAATTGAAAGAAGATAGATGTTTCCGGGTGCAGCAATTTCAGCAAGTTCACCAGCCTCATCTGTACTATGAGCATTCCCAGCTCCTTTTTGACAGTCTTATGTCAAAATTCGACATTTGAGACACTAATGGCCATGATAAGCCTCTTGCACGCTGTAGTTGCAAACAGATGAGCCAAATTGGGTTGCGCATTGGCGTGTGGAACGTCAATGGCCTTGCAAATAACGTCAATGAGTTGGAGTTATTTATACAACGGCATCAAATATATGTAATGTTGGTCTGCGAGACTCACTACCACTCCAGATCGCAGTAGGTTACGATATTCACCTTGCCAATCATCATTCGGATAGCATGCGTGGCTGATCAGCAGTAATCATAAAATCTTCACTGTAACACCATGCACTGACTTTATTAAGTTGACCAAGCGCACAATGTGCTGTCGTTAAAGGTTCTAGTGATCAAGGCGAAGTAGTCTTGGCGGCTGTCTATTGTCCACCACGTTTTGTGTGGGCAATAAAAGACGTTAGTGTCTCTTAAAAGAGCTTGGCCCAAAGCTCCTGATTGCTGGAGACTGGAATGCTCAACACCATCTCTGGGGTGCAGCGCTGGATACTCGCCGTTGGATTGCGCTTGCGGATTGCGTGAGTACTTGCCACGGGAGGTGCAACACACTACTCGTACGACAACCATAGGCCGACAACAATTGACATTGCTGTGTACACTGGGATCCGGTCTGACTGTCTTGGTATATCCGAGAGAATTGAGCTTAACCCGATCACATTCCTTTCATCGTTGAGTACAGAGTGGCTACAGGTCTGAATGCTCCCAAGACACGTCTTCTGCCGCGCAAAGCAAACATCACCCGATTCTGGCAGAGGTTGGAGCAGCTTGTCAACTTGAACATGGAGCTGAGTTCACCGGCTGATATTGACGACTCAGCGGAGTTATTCCTGCGTAATATTAAGGTTGCGGCGCAATACGCCATGCTTGGCCAACTATCTTGTTGGCCTCCCAGACTCAGACTCTTTTAAAACCAGAGGTTTTGGATCTGGTAAGGCACAAGAGAGCACTGCGCACACGCAATCCGTTGGATCTAAGGGACTTTAGGCGGGCTGCGAAAACTATTTGATATAGATATTTGAAAATATATTTCTGGGAAGATTGTTGGCCGTAAGTGGCTTCCAGAGGGCATTCCTGATCATCGGTTTGGCTTCAGGCATCACCAAGGTACACCAGAGCAAGTTCATCGAGGCCTTGGAAAATAAGCAGTACAGCTCTGCGGTCTTTCTGGATATCCAGCAGGCATTTGATCGCGTATGGCATGATGTCTGCTTTTAAGCTTATGTCCTTGCTACCGTTGGCGCAGTATTTACTGCTCAGGTCTTACTTGCTTGTCCGTTCTTTTAAGGTAGAAGTTAGGGGGAGCGATCAAGCATCCGCTGCATTAGAGCTGGTGTACTGCAGGGTAGTGTCCTTGATCTGCTTTGTACACATTGCCGATCTCAGTAGCCAGAAACACGCTGCCACATATGCGGATGACACTGTGTTCCTTGCTAACTCCACCACTGCTTAAAGAGCAGCTGCGGTTACGCATAGGTTCTTGGATGGCTTTAGTACTTGGGCCAACCGGTGAAACATCAGTAGTTGGCTTTAGGACTTGGGCCAACCGGTGGAACATCAGCGTCAATGGGAGCAAGTCTCACCACTGTACGTTTGCGCTCAGGAATGGTAACTAACTGTTCAACTCAACGAAATGGTCATACCTCAGATGAACGATGTTCGCTACCTGGGTATGTATTCTGACAGGAAACTTACTGGCGGAAACACGTCCATATCACGGCAGCTGCGTGTAGATCAGAAAAAAACGAAACTCAATTGGTTTCTGTGGCCATCTAGCAAACTCAGTTTGAGCAACATGCTGCTGGTGTACAGGACCTTCATCGTACCCACATGGACATATGGGATTCCATTTGGGGCACAGCTGCAAAATCTTGGATAAACCAAATTCAAGTCTTGCAGAAGAAGGTTCTCAGAGACATCTCTGGTACTCCTTCCTCTACCGACAGTCACAACAAATTAACCGACGTACGAGTCGGTATAATGACCGGTTGCATAACCACGTCCACACTTTGGCTTGCACACTTGGGTCGAATACAACGCGCAGGCGGTTGAAGCGCCTCCACATCAGCTACCTCTGGACTGTTGGGCGTTAAATGAACTATTTATTATCTGCTAAAACCAGTTCTATGTTTATGTTATAGATTTTAATTCACTGCTATTTTTCATTCATACCTTTTACAAATCAATGTTTTATAAAAAAAATTATTTTTACCAGCTTTATTATCAATAATAATTACCTAATTAAACCTATACAATTTCGATAGTTAAGATAATAAATGCATTTTTGTCCTAACTATTTTAATTTTTAAATTTTTTATAAACATATTCAAATTCATTTTATTATTATATATCAAAAGTCTTCCGCTCAGTGTAAGGGCGATCAAAGTTGAGTGAGTTTTTTTTTCTTATCTATGATGTCTTTCTCATCACCAAATTGAGAGAGGTTTTGCACTTGCAATTTACACTTCTTCACATTTTAACACGCTTTAACATCGAAGTATTATTGCTGCTTACCAACAATAAAATTTAAATGAAAAGTAAGGTTAGGGATCAGATCCTCGAGTCAGATTTTAGTCTTCGCAGCGGACGGTCACACTATAATTTTCTTAGCAAGAAAAAAATATTAAATCAAAAAACGAGAATTTTATTTGTATTTAGTTTTTCTTTTATTTTTTGTGTTGTACTTAAACAATCGACTTTCGCGTCGCATCCCTTCAATCAGTGTGATTTGTGCGTATGCCGCCTCCACTCTGAGCGACATCTCCCATACCGCCACTGACGGTGATGCGCCAGATACTGCTGTTCCTTGGTGCTCGCCTTCTGTTGCCTTACAGACCAGCGAACTCCGCTATAATCTGCGGTCTCGCCTGGCGAGCGGTAACAGCAACAATAACAACAACGCAAATAACGTAAATACTAACAATTCCAAGAGCTACAACAACTAATCATCAAGAACACCGTCAACAACAAAAACAATGTCCATAAAAACATTAAAAACACTAACAATGCCAACAACAACACTAACAAAAATACCAAAAATAACACAAATGTTATCGTCAACAATTTCAACTGCAACAACGCCAACAAAAAAAGGAAAATTGCGATAGTTGAAGATGAAATTGACTTGGATGCAGTGCCGCCTTCTTCTGCTGGAGCTCGTGCACCGCCACATGCGCTTGAGGATCTGCTGTCAGATTCTGACGCAGATGTCGAGTCGGTCGACATGGAAGAGATGGTCCCGCTGACTGCGTCTACTAGTAATGAAGTTACTCACGATGAGGACCCCAATCTAAGCACTGCCGCTGAGATACGCGATTGTTCCCTATCAAACGCACCAAATGTTGACTCTGTTGAAGTTCGGCCAACAAGAACATCTAAACCTCCCCCACTCATTGCTGAGGGTATCACCAACGTTGTTGGACTGCTGAAAGCACTAAATGCTGTTACGCCGCCTGACAGCTTTATGCTCAAATTAGGTGGTGGTGGTACAGTCAGGGTAATGCCAAATGGTATTGACGCCTACAGGGCAATTCAGAGATTGTTCACGGATAAGCGAATCCCGTTTCATTCATACCAATTGAAAGAAGATAGAGGTTTCCGCGTGGTGATCAGGGGACTGCATCCATCCTTGCAGAAAATTGATCGCATCAGAGATGAGCTGGCCAGACTTGGAGCTCGCGGTGCGTGGTGTCCAAACCATCACAAGTCGAGTTACTAAAAAGGAGCTGAATCTGTGTTATTTGGAGTTGGAGCCGGCTGCAAATAACAAAGAGGTTTACAATCTTCGCTCCATCTCTCAGGTGCGCATTTCAGTCGAATGCCCTGACCGCCATATGGACATCCCCCAGTGATACTATGAAGTACTGCCAAAAGCAGCATCGCTGCGTGAAGTGTGGCTCAGCACATGCAAGTCGGGTATGCGAAAAACCTTTGGACGCTGACCCGAAATGTGCCAACTGCGGTGGTAACCATCCAGCAAGCTGGAAGGGATGCCTTGCTTATCAGCGTGTTGCCAAGGAGCTGAAGCTTCTGGCTCAGTCACGAGGACCGGCTGAAGACCTACAAACATCGCGCCCAAGAAGCCCGGCACCCATTCGCAGGGAAAATTTCACTCTATGCTGATGCTGCCAGACTTCAAACGGCTCCTCAGGTTGCTCAGGCTCTGCAGCAACTTAGGCAACAGCAACAGCAGCACCGTCAGCAGCAGGTTCGTCCTTATCAACAACCTCAACAGCAGCCCCGCCAGCAACCGCAGCAGCAGCAACAACAACTCCCATCGGGTCGCCAAGTTGCACCGCAGGTTCCGAAGCAACAGCACAAAAAGAATACTCAACGATACAAAGTTCGCCAGATGCTTGGGCTTCGTAAGCGCACACAGAAACAACATAATCACTCACAGCAACACCAGCAGCAGCTACGCCAGCAGCAGCAGCAACACCAACAGCAACAGCTCATACAACAAGAACGGCAACAACCACGACATCAAAACCGAAACCAACCCCCCCCCCCCCCCCCCCCCCCCCCCATTGGCAGCGGAATACTCCATGCTTGGCCAACTACCTTGTTCGCCTCCCAGTCCAGCCCAGCCTCTTTTAAAACCAGAGATTTTGGATCTGGTAAGACACAAGAGAGCACTGCGTCGTCAATATATGCGCTCACGCAATCCGTTGGATCTAAGGGACTTTAGGCGGGCTGCGTACGAGCTGCGAAAACTGCTGTTTGTCACTAAGAGCAATTATTTCCAAGATATGCTCCGCAATGCTGATCCCAATAAGA
Organism: Drosophila paucipuncta; assembly: GCA_035043875.1. Taxonomy (NCBI): domain Eukaryota; kingdom Metazoa; phylum Arthropoda; class Insecta; order Diptera; family Drosophilidae; genus Drosophila; species Drosophila paucipuncta. Next base: position 19,385 of record JAWNMP010000092.1, on the reverse strand, counting down.
ATCGTGGATTCAATTTGTGGAAGGCAACCGTTGTGTCAAGCGGCAGCCACTCAGGCGGATCCCCATTATGGGACCTGACAACACTTGGTGTCGATCGGATGCAGATATTGCATCGGCGTTTGCGGACGAGCTGCAAAGTCGCTTCACGCCCTTGCACTAGCATCGCCCAGCCAGGTACAGGACACTGAAGCATTTTTAAATGCAGATCTAGATCCTGTACAACCGATCACCCCTATCGCCCCTACTGAGGTCCGCTTACAGATTCGCAGGCTTAAGTCCACTAAGGCCCCTGGCTATGATGGCGTTGACGGCAGAGTTGCTAAGGCCCTCCCAGAGAAGGGAGTATTGTTCTTGGTGCTACTTTTTAACTCCATGGTTCGCATCCACCACTTTGACCACTCCGTGGAAGTGCGCTGTGATTGCGATGATTCCGGAAACCTGGCAAGCCAGATAATCTTGTCTCGTCATATCGACCGATAAGCTTGCTGACCACTTTCTCCAAAATATTTGAAAAAATATTTCTTGGAAGATTGTCGGCAGTTAGAGGCTTTCAGAGGGCCATTCCTGATCATCAGTTTGGCTTCAGGCATCACCACGGTACACCAGAGCAAGTTCATCGAGTAGTACAGCACGTCCTCGAGGCCTTGGAAAATAAGCAGTACAGCTCTGCCGTCTTCCTGGATATCCAGCAAGCATTTGATCGCGTATGGCATGATGGCCTGCTTTTTAAGCTTAAGTCTCTGCTACCATCGGCGCAGTATTTACTGCTCAGGTCTTACCTGCTTGGCCGTTCTTTTATGGTTGAAGTTAGGGGCGAGCGATCAAACATTCGCCGCATTGGAGCTGGTGTACCGCAGGGTAGTGTCCTTGGACCTGCCTTGTTCACATTGTACACCGCGGACTTGCCGATACCAGTAGCCAGAAACACGCTGCTTGCCACATACGCGGACGACACTGTGTTCATTGCTAACTCCACCACTGCTTGGAGAGCAGCTGCGGTTACGCAGAGGTTCTTGGATGGTTTTAGTACTTGGGCCAACCGGTGGAACATCTGCGTCAATGGGAGCAAGTCTCAGCGCTGCACGTTCGCGCTCAGGAATGGTAATTGTCCAACTGTCCGACTCAACAACACGGTCATACCTCAGGAGAACCATGTTCGCTCCCTGGGTATGTTTTTGGACAGGAAACTTACCTGGCGCAAACACATCCAGATCACTGCAGCTGCGTGTAGATCCAAAAACGAAACTCAACTGGTTGCTGAAGCCATCAAGCAAACTCAGCTTGAACAACAAGCTGCTGGTGTACAGGAGCATCATCATGCCTACATGGACATATGGAATTCCATTCTGGGGCACAGCCGCAAAATCCTGGATTAATCAAATTCAAGTTTTGCAGAACAAGGTGCTCAGAGACATCTCTGGTGCTCCACCATATGTGAGCAACAGAACTCTGCACAACGACTTCGCATTACCGACAGTCAGTCAACAAATCAACAGACATACAAGTCGGTATAATGACCGTTTGCACAACCACGTCAACCCTTTGGCCTGCACACTTGGGTCAAATACAACTCGCAGGAGGTTGAAGCGCCTCCACACCAGCGACCTCTGGACTGTAGGGCGTTAAATTAATGTGCCACAAATGTAATATTTGATGTTATTTATTAACTGCTAAAACCTGTTCTATGTTTATGTTATAGATTGTAATTCACTGCTATTATTCATTCTGTTCCAAATCAATGTTTTATAGCCTTTAAATATGTTGATTAATGTTTAAAATATAACTGTTATAAAAAAAAAAAGGGATCAGATCCACTTACTTTAATATCCTCCACATCCAAAAGATATTTTGTAGGCGGGGCATCTGATAGGCTTGAGAGGTAAATTTATTATTTAAAATTTAAATTTAAAAGAACAATTTTAATGTTGGCGAGTGTTGTAATTCTTTTTTCTTTTTTTCTTCACTCATCATTCATTTGTTTTTTGTTTAATATAATTTGTTTGCACCAATTAGACTCCATATGGTTCATATATTGATTTCACTTTATATGGACTTTGATAATTGAATTGATTAATTAATTTAATTTTTAATTAGTTATTAATACATTTTTTTTTTGCTTTATATTACAATAATAATAATGTATAAAAAGTTCACTACACTATTAAAAATGAGTTAAGGTTATGCAAATTGTATGCATGTATTCCGGGTCGCTTGATGAATCGTCAGACACTGTGGACGTAGGGAAACCTCAATCTCCATACCACTGTGGTGCAGCGGAGCCGAGCTGTACCGTGGAGCCGACCTGGCGATGGCGGTTGGCGCTGAAAAACTCCACTTGGCTGTGCAATCGGCTGATCAGCCGATCAGTTCCGTGACAAAAACATATATATTTTTTCCAGCAGTTAAATTGGTCACGTTTTAGTATTATATTTACATATATTTAGTTATAATATATTTATTTTAGTTATTTAAGCTCATAGTTTTTTTTTATCTCGTTTAGCAGGCAAATCATTGTAGTTGATATCACTATTGGTTAATGCCGATGAAACAATTTACAATAAATTTTCACCCGAAATAATTTGTATTTGTTTGTCGGAGACGCACGTGCCCACAAAGAATTTTTGGCCGGTGGCAATTACATTATTCGTTCAGTTGAAAAAAAATTCGGGTTAGGGACGATTTTCATCACGTCCAGGTGTAACTTTTCTATATTCACGAAAAAGAAAAAAAAACCAGGCAAAAACTCAAGAGCAGCTTTCAGACAAATTTTTAATCAACTTACCAAAAAGGGCTCGACATTGTACTATATCTCATAGAGGGCGTCAGCAAAAGCTCGGCTTGGTATTAAAATAAACCAAAGCATAATCATAGGCAACAATTTTATTAAGCCTACGCAAGCGCACTACATTTTCCCCCTTCCCTTGCAGATGATAGAATCATTGCTTAATATGTTTTGCATGAAATTTGCCAATAAGTCTAAGGGAATGGCTGCAGCTCAATACTCCGCAAATTCAATAAATAGCCTATAAAGCCTTCGGAGTAATAAGTGAACAAGGAGTGAAAGGTATAAAATAATATATCCAATAAAAGTAATAACACATCCAGTAAGTCAAAGTCTACACCCACTAGTTATTGGGATTATAATACTAGGCCATTAAATCTATTGAATTGTCCTGGATCCGTAGTATATTCCAATAACGAAGGCAAGGGGTAAATTAAGAGAAGAATGGGAGGTAAGATAAGATGTCGAACGTTAAGTGTCAGGTATTTTGACACAAATTATTTAATTGAAGTTTGGTCCGATTGGTTCAGGCCGGTTTGGGCATACGTGTCATTCGGGCCATTCGGGCCTTTACGTTGGGCGCCATTTTAATTAATATTAATGTAGCATATAACCTGGTATTTGACGAGCAGATGTAGTTAGATGGTAATTAAATAATGTAGCATATAACCTGGTATTTGACGAGCAGATGTTAATGTAGCCTACAAGAAGTGGTTCACGCGCTGGCTCCGGCTGTATGATCGGTAGTTGGTCGAGGTTCCTTAAAGCTTTTTGCGCTACGTGCTCGCTGTGCACAATACTAATTAAAAGATATTACGTGCTGTTATAGTTCGAACAAATTACTGGTGTGAGGGAAGATAAGAAAAGGTAACAGGAACGATCTCATAAATATAATATGGACACTCCTGGATTTTCGTCGTTTGAGCTGGGCTGATGTAATTGCCACAACAGATGCCCACCCTACATACATCATCAGGTACCTATACATAAAAAGATTTGATGGTCCCTGAAACAAGGACTACTTATTTCATTCTCCATTCAGTGTGCGTTGCATGACACCCAAAAGAAAAAAAAAAAAAATTATTAATTTTAGCAAGATTCTAATAACAGATATTCATTTATTTTAATTTTAGTCTACGGGTGATTCATTTTCATTTTGTAACATCAAACATTTTTATATTGTACATTATTCGAAAATTATTTTTATATGAGCTTGTTGCACTTAACTAGACAAAAATGCAATAATATGAAAGAAATTATATGGTTTAATATAATACAAAAATAAGTGCAAAAGATTTTAATATGAATTATTTTCACTCATATTTTTAGCTTTCGCAGCGGACATTCACACTATAATTTTCGTAGCGAAAAAAAAGGAATTTCATTTTTATTTAGTTTTTCATTTATTTTTTGTGTTGTACTTAAACAATCGATTTTCGCGTCGCATCCCTTCAATCAATCACGCATACAGGGCAAGTCAGAGATTGTTCACGTATAAGCGACTTAATTTTCATGCATACCAATTAAAAGAAGATAGAGGTTTCCGCGTGCTGATCAGGGACTGCATCCAGCTGGCCAGACTTGAACACGCGGTGCCTGGTGTGCAAACCATCACAAGTCGCGTTGCTAAGAAGGCGCTGAATCTGTGTTATTTGGAGTTGGAGCCGGCTGCAAATAACAAAGAGGTTTACAATCTTCGCTCCATCTCTCAGGTGCGCATTTCAGTCGAATGCCCTGACCGCCATACGGACATTCCTCAGTGCCACCGTTGCCTGGAATTTGGCCATTCGATGAAATACTGCAAAAAGCAGCATCGCTGCGTGAAGCGTGGCTCAGCACATGCAAGGCAGGTATGCGAAGAACTGTTGGACGCTGACCCTGAATGTGCCAACTGCGGTGGTAAACATCCAGCAAGCTGGAAGGGACGCCTAGCATATCAGCGCGTTGCCAAGGAGCGGAAGCTTCTGGCTCAGTCACGAAGGCCGGCTGAAGACCTACAAAAAAACGCGTCCAAGAAGCCCGGCACCCATTCGCAGGGAAAATTTCTCTTATTCTGATGCTGCCAGATTTCAAACGGCTCCTCAGGCTCTGCAAGCAGCCTCCGCAGCAGCAACCACAACTTTCATGGATTCAGCAAGTTGCACGCATGTTCCTGAGCAACAGCACAAAAGAAAACTCGACGTCACAAAGTTCGCCAGATGGTTAGGTATCGAGAGCACACCCAGCAACAGCAGAAACACTCGCAGCAACACCAGCAGCAGCAACGCCCGCAGCAACAATACCAACAGCAACCGCACATACAGGAAGAACGGCAGCACAACCACGACATCAACAACAACAGCGCCAGCAAAATCAGCAGCCCCCTCTGCAACAATTTCAGCAAGTTCAGCAGCCTCATCTGTACCTTGAGCATTCCCAGCTCTTTTTTTACAGTCTCATGTCAAAATTCGACAAGTTGAATCATACAATAATGGCTATGATGAGCCTATTGCACACTGTACTTGCAAACAGATGAGCCAAATTGGGTTGCGCATTGGTGTGTGGAACGCCAATGGTCTTGCAAATAACGCCAATGAGTTGGAGGTATTTATACAACGCCATCAAATAGATGTAATGTTGGTCTGCGAGACTCACTACTGCTCCAGATCGCACTAAAGGCTACCAGGTTACGATATTCACCTTGTCAATCATCCTTCGGATCGCATGCATGGCAGAGCAGCAGTGATCATAAAATCTTCACTCAACATCATGCGCTGACTTCATTAAGTTGCCTATTCGCACAATGTTATGTCGTTAAAGGTTCTAGTGATCAAGGCGAAGTAGTCTTGGCAGCTGTCTATTGTCCACCACGTTTTGTGTGGGAAATAGAAGACTTTAAGTGTCTCTTCGAAGAGCTTGGCCCCAAGTGCCTGATTGCTGGAGACTGGAATGCTTAACACCATCTCTGGGGTGCAGCGTTGGTTACTCGCCGTTGGATTGCTCTTGCGGATTGCTTGAGAGACTCCAACCACCAAGTACTTGCCAGGGGAGGTGCAACACACTACTCGTACGACAACCATAGGCCGACAACAATTGACATTGCTGTGTACACTGGGATCCGGTCTGACTGTCTTGGTATATCCGAGAGAATTGAGCTTAACTCCGATCACATTCCTTTCATCGTTGAGGACAGAGTGGCTGCAGCTCTGCTTCCAAGATACGTCTTCTGCCGCGCAAGGCAAACATCACCCGATTCCGCCAGAGCTTGGAGCAGCTTGTCAACTTAAACATGGAGCTGAGTTCACCGGCTGATATTGACGACTCAGCGGAGTTATTCCTGCGTAATATTAACGTGGCGGCGGAATACGCCATGCTTGGCCAACTACCTTGCTGGCGCCCCAGTCTAACTCAGACTCTTTTAAAACCAGAGGTTTTGGATCTGGCAAGGCACAAGAGATCACTGTGTCGTCAATATATACGCTCACGCAATCCGTTGGATCTAAGGGCTTTAGGCGGGCTGCGTACGAACTGCAGCTGCTGTTTGACATTAAGAGCAAATATTTCCAGGATATGCTCCGCACTGCCGATCCCAATAAGAATCGTGGATTCAATTTGTGGAAGGCAACGCGTTGTGTCAAGGGTCATTATGCGACCGGACAACACTTGGTATCGATCGGATGCAGAGATTGCATCGGCATTTGCGGATGTGCTGCAGGGTCGCTTCACGCCTTTTGCACTTGCATCACCCAGCCAGGTACAGGACACTGAAACATTTTTAAATGCAGAGCTCCATTCTGTACAACCGATCACATCTATCGCCCCTAGTGAGGTACGCTTACAGATTCGCAGGCGTAAGTCCACTAAGGCTCCTGACAGTGATGGCATTGACGGCAGAGTTGCTAAGGCCCTGGTAGAGGAAGGGAGTGATGTTCTTGGTGCTACTTTTTAACTCCATGGTTCGCATCCAACACTTCCCCACTCCGTGGAAGTGCGCTGTGATTGCGATGGTTCCGAAACCTGGCAAGCCGGATAATCTTGTCTCGTCATATCGACCGATAAGCTTGCTGTCCACTGTCTCCAAGGTATTTGAAAATATATTTCTGGGAAGATTGTCGGCCGTAAGTGGCTTCCAGAGGGACATTCCTGATCATCAGTTTGGCTTCAGGCATCACCATGGGACATCAGAGCAAGTTCACTCGAGTAGTACAGCATGTCCTCGAGGCATTGGAAAATAACCAGTACAGCTGTGCCGTCGTCTTTCTGGATATCCAGCAGGCATTTTATCTGTTTATCAGCTTAGCCGTTCTTTTAAGGTAGAAGTTAGGTGCGAGCGATCAACCATCCGCCATATATGCTGATAACACTGTGTTCCTTGCTAACTCCACAACTGCTTGAAGAGCAGCTGCGGTTACGCAGAGGTTCTTGGATGGCCTTAGTACTTGGGCCAATCAGGAAACATACCTGGCGCAAACACATCCATATCAAGACAGCAGCGCGTAGATAAAAAAAACAAAACTCAACTGGTTGCTGAGACCATCTAGCAAGCTCAGCATGAGCAACAAGCTGCTGGTGTGCAGGAGCATCATCGTACCCACATGGACATATGGGATTCCATATTGGAGCACAGCTGCAAAATCTTGGATAAACCAAATTCAAGTCTTGCAGAACAAGGTGCTTAGAGACACTTTTGGTGCTCCACCATACGGGAGAAACAGGACGCTGCTCAACGACTTCGCTCTACCGACAGTCACACAACAAATTAACCGACACACGAGTCGGTATAATGACCGGTTGCATAACCACGTCCACCCTTTGGCTTACATACTTTGAAGCGCCTCCACACCAGCGACATCTGGACTGTTGGGTGTTAAATTAATGTGCTACAAATGTAATATTTAATCTTATGTACTATCTGCTAAAACCAGTTCTATGTTTATGTTATAGATATTAATTCACTGCTATTTTTTATTCATACCTATACAAATCAATGTTTTATAAAAAAATAAAAATATTTTTACCAACTTATTATCAATAATAATTACCCAATTAGACCATTTCATTTTATTTATTTTTGGTCAAAAAAAAGCAAAAAAAAAATTAAATATACAATTTCGATAGGTAAGATAATAAATTCATTTTTGTCCTCACTTTTTTAATTTTTAAATTTTTTATAAACATATTTAATTTCATTTTATTATTATATATCAAAAGTCTTCCGCTCATTGTAAGGGCGATCAAAGTTGAGCGAGTTTTTTTCTTATCTATGATGTCTTTCTCATCACCAAATTGAGAGAGTTTTGCACTTGCAATTTTACACTTCTGCTTACCAACAATAAAATTTAAATGAAAAGTAAGGTTAGGGATCAGGTGCACTTACTTCTATATCCTCCACATCCAAAAGATATTTTGTAGGCGGGGCATCTGATAGGCTTGAGAGCTAATTTGATTAGGATTAAATTTAAAAGAACATTTTTAATGTTGGCGAGTGTTGTAATTTTTTACGTTTCTTCACTATTTTTATTTTTTTTCGTTTAATATAATTTGTTTGCACCAATTAGACTCAATTTGGTTCATATTTTGATCTCAATTTATATGGACTTTGATAATTGTAATAATTAATTAATTTAATTTTTAATTAGTTATTACATTTTTTTATTTTTTTATATTACAAATAATAATTTAAAACAAGATTCAATTCACTATTAAAAATGAGTTATGGTTATGCAAATTGTATGCATGTATTCCGGGTCGCTTGATGAATCGTCAGACACTGTAGACGTAGGGGAAACCTCAATCCTCTCCATACCACTGTGGTGCAGCGGAGCCGAGCTGTGCCGTGTAGCTGGCGATGGCGGTTGGCGCTGGAAAACTCCACTTGGCTGCGCAATCGTTTGATCAGCCGATCAGTTCCTTGGCAAAAACATATATATTTCTTTTCCAGCAGTTAAATTGGTCAAGTTTTAGTATTACATTTATATTTATTTAGTTATAATATATTTATTTTAGTTATTTAAGTTCATAGTTTTTTTTTCTCGTTTAGCAGGCAAATCATTGTAGTTGATTTCACTAATCATTAATGCCGATGAAACAATTAGAATAAATTTCGAAATAATTTATGTTCGTTTGTCGGAGACGCACGTGCCCACAAAGAAATGTTTGGCTGGTGGAAATTATGTTATTTGTTCAATTGGAAAAAAATTCGCGTTAGGGACGATCAGAAAAATTTCTAATCAACTTACCAAAAAGGGCTCGACATTGAACTATATCTCATAGAGGGCGTCGGCAAAAGCTCGACTTGATATTAAAATAAACCATAGCATAGTCGTAGGCATACAATTTTATTAACTTACTTTGCAGATGATAGAGTCATTGATTAATATCTTTTGCATGCAATTTGCCGATAAGTCTTCCTTGAGAATCCTCCAACTCGTAGTAACAATTACAAATTTTCCTACGAATTCGGGCTTTGACGAAGTTTGGGGCTAGTTTAGAGCTATATCCCTTCGCAAAGTTGCTTTGTTGAAAGTTGCGCCTACACATCCCTTGACCGATTTTGAATGTCACTTCTCTGGCTCACAAGTTGTAGGCCTTTTCATTTCGTGAGCGCTGGGATTGCATAGAATCTTTCTCCCTACTAACCAAGAGATTCAAAAGAGTCTTCTCGACTAAATTGTAGGCTGCGATCATCTAGCATGCCTAGCGTTCGCAATAATTTGCTAGTGCAGTTTTAGACCATATGTTGACCAAATGCCAATTTGTAAGAGCTCGTGTTAATGGCTAAATGAAAGTTTGAGTGAAGTGCACAGATTATGAAACTCAATTTCTCATTCCAGTTACGATGGCTGGGGTCCCCATATGCCTTGATGGCTGAAAGAACGGGTCGGTTAACTCGTGGATAGAGTCAAAGAAAATCAACAAATAACGTTTTAAAGAACCGCAGTGGTTGGCCAGTATGTCCCATTTTAGGTTTTAAAGTCTGATTGAGATGCTTGGTTGCCTTACAAAGTCGCAAGCATTTATATAATTTTTTACATCTGTTACCATATTTGGCCAGTAATAAAACCTTCTAAGTTTTTCTAAAGTTTTGTTTATTCCACCGTGCGCATGCAAAGGATCATCATGAGCTGTTTTAAGTGCATGCAATATCAGAGGCTGTGGCACCCAAAGTTTCCAGCATACATCATCTGCAACCTTGGAGTCTGCCGCCTGCTCGGATCGACGGTAAATAAAATAAAATCATTTTCAATCTTTAGGTCTGGCAAATAAGACTGGGTTGTGCAAATCTTATTCTTTATGGACTTGTAGGCTGGGGACTTAAAGTCTGGTGAGTCCAAGTCGACTATTAAGCTATTATGCACAACAGAAGACAAATCTTCCGTATACGTTCCATGAAAGAGCATCGGTGACTATATTGTGGCTGCCCTTTTTGTGTAATTTAAGAGACCAACGGGCTAGTCGTGTACTAACCTAAATTTTTTACTGCCCAAACAGCGGCATCGCACTCTTCTCGGTGACCGTGTACTGCCTTTGGAATCGATTAAGTTTCCTTGACATAAATGCAATTGGCACATCGTCACCTCACTATTGGTCTGCATCAACACATCTCGAATGCTTGTTGAGCTTCCTCAGTCCATTCAAACTTCCGTTTGGCCTTGAGAGTATCAGACAATGGAGATGAAATAGAAGCATAATTTCTGATAAATTTATGATACCATCCAGTCATGCCAAGGAACCTGCGAACTTGTTTTACTGAGCGGGGAATTGGAAAATTCTTAACGGCAGATATTTTATCTGGATCTGTACTGATAATGCCATTGCCAATTACATGCCCCAAATACTTAACTACTCGTCGGCAAAATTTACTTTTCTCGACGTTAAGGGTAAGATTAGCATGAGATAAATGTGAGGCAACTATCGTCAGGACTTCGAGATGGCGGTCGAAGGAATCTGAAATAATCAGTAAGTCGTCTAGGTAAATAAAGACTTCGTTACGCAAATGCGGTGGAACTATTTTATCCATTAGTCTGGACATAGACTGAGGAGCATTAGTGAGCCCGAAGGGCATGACAACGAACTCATATAAAGGACGCCCAGGAACTGTGAAGGCGGTCTTGTCACGCGAGTTCGGGTCGAGAGGTATTTGCCAAAAGGCATCCTTAAGGTCAAGGCTTGTAATAAACTCTGCTTTCGGCAATCTACTTAAGATACCATCAATTAATGGCATAGGATACGCATCTTTTACGGTTACTTCATTGACCTTTCTGCTATCAATGCATAACCTAACTTTGCCGGGTTTTTTCACTAAAACGACTGGGGACGACCAGGAGCTGTTTGATTCCTGAATAACTCCGAGTTGTAACATCCGATCGAGTTCCTCGTACATCAGCTTCTCTGTAGCAGGCGATACTGCATAGTGACGCTGTTTTATAGGTTTAGCGTCGGCTACATCAATTACGTGTGATATTAAGGATGTCCTACCCAATCCAGTCTTTGAAAAAGACGGGAACAACTTTATTGATTCCTGCAGCAAGTTTTGTTGTTTTGGAGTCAATTCTCGCATTGTCGGGTCATTTAGGGACGAAATATTTAGACTCTGTGTCATTAAGTGTAATGGTAACAAGTCGAAAACTGTCCAAAAGTCAATTCCAAGGTAAAGTTCTGCCGCTAGAGAAGGAACTAAATAGAATGTCAAATTCTTAGTCTCTCCCCTGTAAGTTACTTCCGCCAATAATCTGCCAACAATGTTTTGGGCTTTTCCATCAGCCGTTTTTACTTTGGAGTTCATTGCCTTATAATTTAGATCCCCATGAAGGAGTTCAGAAGCGAAAGTACCCCCGATACAGCTGACCGAAGCCCCAGTGTCCATAAGTCCCACTACGGTTTTACCGAGCAGCACTACCTGGGCATGCGGGCGTAAATCATTAGGTGTGGCTATTGAAGCTATCAGCAATATTTTTTCTATCCGACATACATTTTTAAAATCAATTTCACGTCGTTTAGAACGGGGTTTTGTCTGTCCGGTAGGTCAGCATGATTGTTGGAAGGTAAGTCTGGTCGAATGGATTGACATGACAAGGTTAATCGCTTTGTTGACCAACTGTTTGCGTACATCCCTCTGCGGTGTACGTGCATCATACTTTTTTAAAACGCGTACACTGCAGTTTATACAACTAGGTTTGAAAGTAAATAATCTGCGCTCTGCCACACGTTCTTGGTATTCGTGCTTGGCTTTTAAAGCTGAATGCATGAAGCTTTCTCCAGTTCGAAATAGGTGACACAAATCCTTCACCGAACTAGCAGGCTCATATGCTGAATGTGAGCCAACAGGTTGGCTCTTAAGGTTTCTACCAAAGACTTTTCAAATATGGGATCTGGCCGTCAACTCAAAATTTGCCATCCAATGTTTGCTTTGTTAAAGATACTACGCGATATAGAAAATCTTCTATGGACATAGTGGCTTTGCCGGTAAACCTAATTTTCCAACGTGTAACGAACACGTTGATGTGTGCAGCAAACTGGAGGCGTACTCTGCCTACAGGGTCGACTGTGCTCAGGGAAAATGGGGTGGGTGCTTTTGCTACCTAGTAAGCTGCCGTGCCACATAACTAAAAATAGTAGACAGAGTGCTAAAGGAACGGAATAAACAACCAGATAGAATAGGTGAAGGAATTCACGAGTGACATATCTAGATCGAAGAACAGAGATGTTGATGCTCTTCTTCTTTACTCCGCCCAACCTGTAAAGGCTAATAGTTGGTGCCTTTACCCTATTAAGGATGCAAAACCATTTTATGTCCAAATTGTAGTTGTGTACATATTCGCACTGGTAACGTTCTGGGACGGGACTGGAAAACAAAAAATCGATCAGCATGCAAGAAAATATGTAAACAGCTGATCGCCAATGATGCGATAGCTGAACCTTTCACAGCACTTATGACCTAATTAGCAACTCTGAATTAGAGCATCTGTGCGCAGCGACGACTACATTAGTTGCTTCCGAAAAGTTTTTTTTGGCTCTCGGCAACTGACACGTGTAGCATTTGATTATTGGCTGGAAAAAATAACTTGGCCGCATCGCCATAGTACCGCTCAAGTATTGATATTCATTAAAAGAATTCAATGTAACAGACGGCGTAAAGTGTGTGCCCACCAATATTGGCTGAGAAAGTTTACGTCTTCCCGCAACGTAGTGGCTGCCATAAGCTAATTGTGCAAGGGCGGCTACACTATCACTCAAATTGTGATCGCCAGTGCCTACTGAAATTGAAGCGGTCAATTCGAGCGCCAAGCGTATTGCTGCCATTACCAATTAACTGTCTGTTAATCTGTTGGCGTGCAATACGGGAAACTGTCTACAACTCTCTGATGCCGCATCGATAACGCACACGTGCAGCAGGCCCACCTGTTAAGGGCGAGTCACCCTGAAATCTCGGACTCAAACATTTGATATCTTCGTGTCGTAACCTACACCAACTTGCACACGTATTGGAACACATGTGAGCGGCGGTGAAATCTTCAAAAAAAAACAACATTCTAATAGGATTTTAAGGTTATGTTAATAATGAGTGAATTTATGGAAAATTAGTTGTATTAATTGTGGTAAGGCGTTAACTAAACTTGGTATGGTACGTATCATGTGATATCAGCTGCTATATTGTCTAATCCGTTTCGAAGTTCAAAATACCAACGTCATCCGTCTTCAGGCCTGTCGACTACGATGGACTACTGCCGCAGCTTTTGTTTGGTGCTGTAAGCACGGCATAACTGCGCTCAGAAATTGTAAGTTATAAAAGAAAAAAATAGCCATAATGACCATATAGCAGTTTTGATATACCTAGCCATACGAATATACCTCCTTATTTAGTTTACACAGGTTACATACATATATATTTACAGTCTTTATAGCATAAGTGTATTATCAAATGAACTGACCAAAATTTAAAAAGAAAGAAAAAATTTAATGGATTATTACGCAATTAAGATATAGTAATTAAGACAACAACTCCAAACCTGAAAAATGGAAATTATTAATTAAGTAAACTCTGAAATATTAATGTTAATAATTATAATAATGGAACCAATCACCTATATGAAGTAGATAAGAACATAATAATGAATTAAAGTAGACTAATGGGCTCCTGACATAAAATGGTTTTGCAAATTTGTCTGGATGCCAAGTCGAAAGAAAAACGGCAATTAGTGTCCCAAACAGACCGTTGTATCAATTTACAAGGATGCCATTCGGATTAACGAATGCTCCTCAAACATTGTGCAGACTTATGGATCAAAGTTATACCTTATGCCATGAAGTCCCATGTACTAGTTTATTTGGATGACCTATTAGTGCTTTCCTCCAACTTTGAAGGAGCACTTGTTCACCTGGCCGAAGTAGCAACGCAACTTCGAAAGGCTGGTCTCACAATCAACATTAATAAGAGTCAATTCTATCTGAAGAAAGTGGAATATTTAGGATATATTGTAGGTAAAGGCACATTGAAAATAAATCCAAATAAAATTCAGGCTGTTTCGGAATTTCCACACCTAAAACAAAACGCCAGCTTAAGCGCTTTTTGAGTATGACCGGCTGGTATCAAAGGTTCATCTCTCAGTATTCGGATGTTACATTCGCCTTAACTGAATTATTGAAAGGAAAATCTTTTGAGTGGAATGAGGATGCTCAAAAGGCTTTGGATGAATTAAAGAGACAACTAACATCTGCACCCTTTCTTGTCCATCCAAATTACGCAAAACCCTTTGTGCTGCATTGCGACGCATCTATAAATGGAGTAGGCGCAGTACTAGCACAATGTGATGAGTCTGGAGTAGAACGACCCATTGCATATATGTCAAAGAAGCTTAATAAAGCACAACGCAATTATTCAGTGACTGAACTGGAATGTTTAGCAGTGGTTTTAGCTATAAAAAGATTTCGTATGTATATTGAATGAAGGTCACGAATTTAAAGTTGTAGCCGATCATGCAAGTTTACGTTGGCTAATGAATCAACAAGACTTGAATGGTAGACTTGCAAGATGGGCTATAAAGCTACAAGGTTTTAACTTTAGTATAGAACATCGCAAAGACAGTGAAAATATTGTAGCCGATGCATTGTCTAGATCATATGAAGATGAAATAGCCGCCATAGACCTTGAAGTTATTCCGGAAATTGACTTAAGCCTCAGACGCATTCAAGTCTAGTGAATATGTCGAACTAAAGGATCATTATGTTAAAACCAATTTACCCGATTTCCAAGTTGTGGATGAATATATTTACCACCGTACAGAATTGGCTCAGAATGAGATAGATTGTAATACCGAATCTTGGAAGCTCGTTGTTCCCATGGCATTGCGTGAAAGTGTGATCAAATCCGCGCACGATCTACCTACTTCTTCTCATTGTGGTATAGCCAAGTGTTTAGTGCTAATACGTCGCAAGTTTTATTGGCCACGAATGGTTGTTGACATTCGCACGTATATTCGAAACTGTGAATTATGTAAAAACTTCGAAATATCCAGCTCAAGCACTGAAAACACAAATGGGCAATCAAGTCAGAAGTGAGAGGCCTTTCCAAAAACTGTACGTAGATTTTATTGGACCTTACCCACGTACAAGAAAAGGAAATATTGGAATTTTTATTGTATTAGACCACTTTTCCAAATTTACATTCCTAAAACATGTAAGGAAATTTAACTCCAAAATTATAATTTCGTACTTGAAGGAGGACATTTTCGATTGTTTTGGTGTTCCTGGGATAATTGTAAGTGATAATGGAACTCAATTTAAAAGCCATGAATTCACTACATTTCTCTCAAAGCATAGTGTAAAGCATATCTGTACCGCTGTTTACTCACCTCAATCAAATGCTGCAGAACGAGTTAATCGGTCGATCAACGCTGCGTTAAGATCGTACTGTACGACACGATCCGAGAGATTGGGATTTGTACCTAAGTAGTATAAATTATTCCTTAAGAAACCACCTTCACCAGACTATTGGACAGTCACCCTAATTCGTTGTGTTTGGACAATATATGCTCACTCACGGGAAAGATTACTTGTTGCTTAAAAATTTGAATTTACTAAGCGAAGGCTCAATCAAGTTGAATCGAGCTGACGAGTTTGCTAAATTACGTTCAGATATCCAAATGAAATATATCCAAATATTATATGAATAAGGCCTACGATAAAAATCAGAGAACATATAATTTACGTGCGAGCCACTTTACATTTGCAGTTGGACAAATAGTTGTTAAACGAAACTTTGTATTGAGTAATGCATCCGCTAATTTTAATGCAAAGCTAGCTCCTATTGGAACCCAAGCTCGTATAAGGAAAAGGTTGGGAAACTCGTTATATGTTTTAGAGGACTTGAATGGCAGAGAGTTAGGCTCATTTCATGTGAAAGACATCTGTTAATTCATATGAACACCTTTCTTCAGCTCTTATCTTCGGCTATCAGACTTAGATTAAACCTGTGCTGTATTGGTGTACATATTCGCACTGGTAGTGTTCTGGGACGGGACTGGAAAACAAAAAAACGATCTGCATGCAAGAAAATGTGTAAACAGCTGATCGCCAATGCTGCGATAGCTGAACCTTTCACAGCACTTATGACCTAATTAGCAACTCTGAATCTGGAGCATCTGTGCGCAGCGACGGCTACATTAGTTGGGCTTCCGAAAAGTTTTTTTGGCTCTCGGCAACTGACACGTGTGCATTGATTATTGGCTGGAAAAAATAACTTGGCGGCATCGCCATAGTACCGCTCAAGTATTGATATTCATTAAAAGAATTCAATGTAACAGACGGCGTAAAAAGCGTGCCCACCAATATTGGCTGGAAAGTTATCGTCTTCCCGCAACGTAGTGGCTGCCATAAGCTAATTGTCAGGGCGGCTACACTATAACTCAAATTGTGATCGCCAGTGCCTACTGAAATTGAAGCGGTCAATTCGAGCGCCAAGCGTATTGCTGCCATTACCAATTAACTTACTGTTAATCTGTTGGGTGTGCAATACGGAAACTGTCTACAACTCTCTGATGCCGCATTGGCACACGTGCGGCAGGCCCACCTGTTAAGGGCGAGTCACCCCTGAAATCTCGGACTCAAACATTTGATATCTTCGTGTCGCAACCTACACCAACTTGCACACGTATGGAACACATGTGAGCGGCGGTGAACCAAATCATAAAAAAACACAACATTCCGATAGGATTTTAAGGTGAGTGAATTTATGGAAAATTAGTTGTATTAATTGTGGTAAGGCGTTAACTAAACTTGGTATGGTACGTATATGTGATATCAGCTGCTATATTGTCTAATCCGTTTCGAAGTTCAAAATACCAACGTCATCCGTCTTCAGGCCTGTCGACTACGAAGGACTACTGCCGCAGCTTTTGGTTTGGTGCTGTAAGTACGGCATAACCGCGCTCAGAAATTGTAAGTTATAAAAGACAAAATAACCATAATGACCATATAGCAGTTTTGATATACCTAGCCATACGAAGATACCTCCTTATTTAGTTGACACAGGTTACATACATATATATATACAGTCTTTATAGCATAAGTGTATTATCAAATGAACTGACCAAAATTTAAAAAGAAAAAAATGTAATGAATTATTAGCAATTAAGATGTTGTAATTAAGCAACAACTCCAAACCTGAAAAATGGAAATTATTAATTAAGTAAACTCGAAATATTAATGTTAATAATTATAATAATGGAACCAATCACCTATATGAAGTAGATAAGAACATAATAATGAATTAAAGTAGACTAATGGGCTCCTGACATAAAATGGTTTTGCATCCTTAATAGGGTAAAGGCACCAACTATTAGCATTTACAGGTTGGGCGGGTAAAGAAGAAGAGCATTAACATCTCTGTTCTTCGATCTAGATATGTCACTCGTGAATTCTTTTAGCTATTCTACCTGGTTGTTTATTCCGTTCCTTTAGCACTCTGTTTACTATTTTTAGTTATGTGGCACGGCGGCTTACTAGGTAGCAAAAGCACCCCCCATTTTCCCTGAGCACAGTCGACCCTGTAGAGCGAGAGTACGCCTCCAGTTTGCTGCACACATCAACGTGTTCGTTACATAATTAAATGGCGCCCAACGTGGGGCCCGAGAATAACGTAGTACGGCTACTTCTCCAACTACATATAGCCTTCTCAAAATTCCCCACAAACCAGATAACCTCTCTGAAATTTTCTTTCCTAAATCAACCATCATCCAATTTTTTTATAGTTCAGTGCGTATTATTAATTATTAGGAATTGCAGGTAATCTGTCAGTTTTGCGGTGCCTGACCAATAATCAATAAATACGAAAGAAAATGTCTTAAGTTAACCACTTTTAGCTAACAATATTAATGATTTTGAATTCTGTTCTCCTTTGGAATTTTAGCATTGGCTTCATGTCGATCTAAGCCAGGCGATAGAATTCTAAATAAATACCATAATGATTGTTAAAAGAGAATGAGATTGTTTTTGCGTGGATTATTTCGCCACTTTCCTCTTTTCCGAAAGCAATTCTTCAATTAAAGTAGATTGATATGTATATAATTCAAATTGCAACCATTTTATTGACGGATAAGTCCCACAGTGATTCATAAATTCGATAGTCGTTCATTATTTTCATATTGCCTGTCATTTGATAGTTAACAAAATCATGACCTTTTTCTAAATCTAGTATCATAAATTTAAATACAAATTATATTAAGATTTTCTGATTAATGTAAAATTTAAATATTCGTAAGTAAACCTATTACATTTAGTATAATGGCAGTGCATCGAAGTAACGAAGATATAGCAGCTAGCATAAATGCTGATATACTGTTGTGTAACATTTGTAGAGAGGCCCAGTTCTGATTAGTACTGAAATTGCGGAGACCCCTTGCAAACACAAATTCCATCGAGCTTGTTTGGTAACCTGGTTACGTACTAATGAAACATGTCCTTTGTGTAGACAGATATGTACACTTTCCCAGTTAAATGATATCGAAAGTCAGCCATCAGAACAGCACCTTCAAGTTCCTCGAACAGTTCGTGGTGGCCATCGAACTGGTGCTACTCCTAGGACTAGACCTAATACCAGATCCAATAACCAACGAAATAACTCTGGCGCACAGGTTTTACAGGCCCAATAGTAATTTTAATGTCAGGAATAGAAGAGACTCATCCAACACTTCCGCTTGACCCCTCCCATCCTTTCTGAACAGCGAATTGGCAACTTATTTCAAGCTCGTTAGATACCTTTCGAGCCAGTATGGTTATAGCAGTGACTGACGAGATCAGTTTAGCTATCAGAAACCTTAATATATCAAATAACTAGCAGGAAGCTCGAATTGAACCAGGAGTTGAGCAAAATAATTCAATGAATTCAAATAATAATAATAGGTATAAAGGGATTCGAACAGTTGTAGATAATCGAAGCACTGATTCCATTGAACGACCCGACAAAGTCTCAAGAATTATTTCGAGTTGGCATGTACAATTCTCTGGATCCTTTAATGAAATTTCTGTGGAAGATTTTGTTTACCGGATCAATCGTTTGACCGACCAATGTCTCAACGGAAATCGGAATTTGCTTTATCAATTTGCCAATATTTTTGTTCCTGTGGCC
>JAWNMP010000091.1:0-22535 GCA_035043875.1 Drosophila paucipuncta | reverse complement strand
TTTTTTGTTTAATAAAGAATTATATTATTCCTAAAAAAAACCGTTGTAGGATTTTTTCAATTGGCGCAGCCGGTACAGCACTCTCCAAAAACGTAATTATATATATATAAAAAACAAATAAAATTTTTTATATACTCGTATATCGCATAAGTAAATAGAATAATTTTGAATGCGGGTTTACAAAAGGAAATTAAAAAAAAAAATTAAAATAGTTAAGACAAAAATAAAATGATTATGTTAACTATTGAAATTGTATACCTTAATTTTTTTGCGTTCGGACCAAAAATAAATAAAATGAAAAAAGTCTAATTAGCTAAATACTATTGTTAATAAGTTGGTAAATATAATTCATATTAAAATCTATTGCACTCATTTTGTGTTATATTAAACCTTATAATTTCTTTCATATTATTGTAATTTTTTTTTAGTGCAACTAGCTCATTTAAAATTATACTTTTCAAATAATGTACAATATAAAAATATTAGATGTTACAAAATGAAATTTATCACACGTAGACTATAAGTAAAATAAATGAACATCTGTCATTAGAATAGTGTTAAAATGAAAAGCTAAATTTTTTTCTTGGGAGTCATGCAACGCACACTGAACAGAGGATGGAATAAGTAGTCCTTGTTTTAGGGATCATCAGGCTACACTAACATCGGCTCGTCCAATCCCAGGTTATATGCTACATTAATATTAATTAAAATGGCGCCCAACGTAAAGGCCCGAAAGGCCAGAATGGCCCGAATGGCACGAATGCCACGAACCGTCCTGAACTAATCGGACCAAACTTCAATAGAAGAATTTGTGTCAAAACACCTGACACTTAACGTTCGACATCTTATCTTACCTCCCATCCTTCTTTTAATTGCCCCATTGTCCTTGTTATTGGAATATACTACGGATCCAGGACAATTCAATAGATTTAATGGCCTAGTATTATAATCCCAATAACTAGTGGGTGTAGACTTTGACTTACTGGATGCGTTATAACTTTTATTGGATATAACTCCGTTGTCAAATATTAGTTTATACCTTTTACTCCTTGTTTACTTATTAGTCCGAAGGTTTTATAGGTTGTTTATTGGTTTTGCGGAGTATTGAGCTGCAGCCATCCCCTTTAATTTCACTTGGATAAGTTCAACACTACCGGTACGACTGCTTTATGCAGATACCAGATTCCTTTTTTTTTCTATTATCCCTATCAGAAACCTTATGAATTTCGCCGGACGAGGACTAAGCAGCTTTCTAAGCAATCCAGCCGCGAAATGACATATAGTTTCCTGATTCGCTTTTTTCTTAATATCCCTATCAAACCTTAGGAATTTCGCTGGACGAGGTTAAGCAGCTTTCTAAGCGCAATCCGCCGCGAAATGTCATATAGTTTCCTGGTTCTCCTTATAATTTCCTTCTTATTGCATCTCATTATATAACTAAAGGGAATTATATTCTAGCTTACAGTCAGTTGCATGACTCCCATATTATTATCGATATCGTGATTACGAAGAATTTTGTTACCTTAAATTTTCTTTTGCTAGAATTAGTTAATCAAAGTACCGTAAGTCATTTACCGAGATGGTTCTGTCTCATAGTACAGAAGATCTGACTCGAATTAGTAACACGGCAAACATTGTTGCATTTGTTCTGAAATAATAGTTTTCCAGGGTCAGTTATTAGCAACCTCTTGCGGACATTATTTTCATAGACCGTGCTTCAATTCTGTGAGGATGAGAAATTGAGTTTTATAAGCTGTGCACTTCGCTCAAGCTTTCATTTAGCCATTAACACATGTAGTTCGCTTGCCTAAGTTAATATAATTTTATGCCGACAATTATGCTTTGGTTTTTTTAAGCCGAGCTTTTGCCGACGCCCTCTATGAGGTAGAGTACAATGTCAAGCCCTTTTTGGTTAGTTGATTAAACATTTTTCTGATAGTTGCTTCTTGAGTTTTTGTCTGCCAAAAGGGACGGTCGTGCGAGTCCCATCGACTTTGGTTTTTTTTCGGTTTCGTGGAGATAGAAACGTGATGGAAAACGTTCCTAACCCGAATTTTTATTTTTTTCTGAACGAATAATATAATTGCCACCGGCTAATAATTCATTGTGGACACGCGCGTCTCGACAAACAAATAAAAATTATTTCGTGGGGAAAAATACATTCCCAAATTGTTTCATCGCCAACAACCACTAGTTAAAACCATTTACAATGATTTGCTGCTAAACGGAAAAATAAATTCAAGAAAAACTTTGAAATTAAATAACTATAATAAATATATTATCATTAAATATATTTAAATATGATAACCCAACGTGACCTGTTTAACTGCTGGAAAAAAAAAGACATATATGTTTTGCCACGGAACTGCTCGGCGGATCAGCCAGCGCCAACCGCCATCGCCAACTCGTGTTCACGGCACAATCACCGCTGCACCACACTGATATGGAGAGGATGGAGGCTTCCCCGCCGACGTGCCCAGCGTCGACTCACCAAGTGCTCCGGCCTATGGGCCCACAATTTGCCTAACCTTAACTCATTTAGTGAATTGCACATTTTTTTTTATCATTATTTAATAATAACTAGTTAAAAATTAAAATCATTAATTATTACAATTACCCACGTCAATATAAAATGAGATCAAACCATGAACCATATTGAGTATATTTGGTGCAAGCAAATCATATTAAACGAACAGAACAAAAAAATAATAAGTGAAGAACAAAGAGAAAAAAATTTTTTTGCAACACTCGCCAACGTTAAATTGTTCCTTTAAAGTTTACACTAATCAATTGACCACCTAAGCCTATCCGATGCCCCGCCTACAAAGGATCTTTTGGATGTGGAGGATATTCAAGTAAGCGCATCTGAACCCTAAATTTACCTTTCGTTTAAATTTTATTGTTGGCAAGCAGCAATAATACTTCGATGTTAAAGTGTGCTAAAATGCAAAAAAAAATTGTGTAAAATTACAAGTGCAAAGTTCACTCAACTTAGTGATGAGAAAGACATAGACAAAAAAAAAAAAACTCACTCAACTTTGATCGCCCTTATAATGAGCGGCAGAATTTTGAGTGGGCTTTTAAGTTGTTAATCAAAATTAAAGCACAGCCCAAAAGCATGCTCCAACTTTAATATCGAAGTCGCTGCCAAAAAAAGGTTTGCTCCAGCTTTAATATCGAAGTCGCTGCCCAAAAAAAAGGGGTATGCTCCAACTTTAGTATCGAAGTCGCTGCCAAAAAAAAAAAAAGTATGCTCCAACTTTAATATCGAAGTCGCTGCAAAAAAAAATAGTATGAATGAACAAACACAGAAATAGAAATGAAATTCGAATACTAAAAAAAATAAATATATAAGTGAAATAAATATATGAGTAAATAAAATATAAAGAATATAATAAATATATATTATTATTAATATTATGAAAAAAATTAATAATAAATAAATAATCTAATATTGAAGTAGTATATACATAGTAGATAAATAATAAATGAAAAAAAAATTAATTTACAAAATTAACTAAATGAATAATTTGGTTATGCCCTAATACTCTTTGCGTTCCAAGATATTTTTTTTTGATTTGATTTTAATGTTTTTTTATTTTTCCATTTAAAGTAAAAACTTAAATAAATTATATTCACAAACAAAATATATATATACATATACAAAAAAAAATATTTTTTTTCTATATCGCATAAGTAAATAGAATAAATTTGAATGCGGGTTTACAAAAGGAAATTTAAGAAAAAATTTAAATAGTTAAGACAAAAATAAAATGATTATATTAATTATTGAAATTGTATACCTAAATTTTTTTTTGTTCGGACCAAAAATAAATAAAATGAAAATGGTCTAATTAGCTAAATACTATTGTTAATAAGTTAGTAAATATAATTCATATCAAAATCTATTGCACTCATTCTGTATTATATTAAACCTTATATTTTCTTTCATATTATTGTACTTTTTTTTGTTAAGTGCAAATAGCTCATTTAAACTTATACTTTTCAAATAATGTACAATATAAAAATATTAGATGTTACAAAATGAAATTTAATCACACGTAGAATATAAGTAAAATAAATGAATATCTGTCATTAGAATAGTGTTAAAATGAATAACTAAATTTTTTTTCTTGGGAGTCATGCAACGCACACTGAATAGAGGATGAAATAAGTAGTCGTTGTTTTAGGGATCATCCAATATTATTATGTTTAGGTGCCGGATGATCTAGGTAGGGTGGGCATCTGCTGTGGCAATTACATCAGCCCAGCTTAATCGACGAAAACCCAGGAGTGTCGCCTCCATATTATATTTATGAGATCGTTCCTATTCCCCTCTCCTCTCTTCCCCCTTCCCAGTAATTTGTTCGAATTATAACCGCACGCGATATCTTTTAATTAGTATAAGTACAAAGCGAGCACGTAGCGCAAGAAACTTCAAGGAACCCCGACCAACTACCGATCATACAGCCGGAACCAGCGCGTGCACTCCCTCTTGTAGGCTGCACTAACATCGGCTCGTCCAATCCCATGTTATATGCTACATTATTCCGGGCGACATAGTTAAATCCCTTGACGGCGTTCACGGAGTTTTTCTTCTTGTTAAACATTTTAATTTTTTTTTTCGTTTCTTTTAAAAACTTTGAAAGGACAAACAAACGAGTTGACGATTGTAGAGCTCTAAAACTGCTATGGTTTTAGAAATCAGAATTTATAATATTAGGTATGAAGCCCGCAGGTGCACAAAGCAACGCAGGCTATTATTTCAAAGGTGCACAACGCACCGCAGGCTATTATTTCAAGTTATTGTGAAATTAACATAAGGAGGGTCACTGCAAAAAGTGACAAAAGAGAAGCGAGCATTGCCACTGATCATTGCACCTGCCCTCAAAAATCAAATCATGTGCATGCCCAACAGTGCGGTAGGTGCCAGCTGATCTTCCACTTGATTCTAGCACACAGGTTACAGGTTACACGTCTAGCACACAATATTCTCCTTAAAATCACAATCACGTACGCACACACAAGTGCTGCTGAGTGATCCTCCACCTGCATGCCAACCCACAATAAAAAAGGGTCGGCCATAAATCTATACCCTTCGATCATAAATGTCTCATACGTGATCCAAAATCACACATTTTCCTGAAAAAGGCACACACCTATCACTCTTCCACCCAAAAGCAATAAATTAACTCCAATAATGAACCAATTTAAAGTCAATAAAGCAATAATCGGCTTCCTGTCACAGAATCGTTAATTCCCTACTACTGACTTCAACTTTTCTAAGGCCTTAAAATATTTTTCATTGACGATTGCAAATGCCTTTACACACTCAATCGCAGCACCCTTTAAGCAGTTGAGTAGATAGTTAAACTTCTCAATACTTGTTACTTCGCTTCGTTCACGATTTGAACCACCAACAATGTGGGCGTGTCCTATTTAAGTATTCACCGAGCAATTTCTTAATTGCCAATTTGATTCTCCAGATTGTCCAACGACCAAGGTTTTAATGCGAAAAATTTCCTTTTGATATTTATACGCTATAACTTTTGCTTGACACGCCAATGACGAAAAGAAGCGTGTTGAGTATGTGTATATGAACTACAAAGGAATCGAGCGCAGTTGCAGCTTTACACAAGTGAACTAAGAACGGATTTGAAGCAAACTACTAAAGACAGCGATTCAAGAGAGCAGCGCACTGGCCGTTTTAGTAGTAGCGAAAAATACTATAAGATCAGCGACGTTATAAAAGACGACGATCGAAAGTAAGCAAACCATAACGGTGAACGAAGCAGAAGAACAGCGAAAACGGCGCTGAAGGTTGGGCGCTAAAATATTCGATTTTTTAAATTTAATTGACGAAATTAACAGCTGCTCATTCAATATCAGTTGTATTCAAATTAGTTTGAGTAACCACCACCAAATAACTCTGCCTATCATTAAAGAATTTCATGAGCGTAACTTATGCAGTACTTACACCTTCCTATTGGCCAATTGGTGGCTTGAAAACTGTATTTCGGGTTGTTAAAAAGAGCTACAGATGTTTCCGAGTTAAGCGACAACTGGTCATGGGCAATTCGCCAACAGGACAGATTTTAAGCATCTCGTTTCAAAAGTTGTGGAAAAATACAGGAACAAAAGGTGCAATTTGAAAATTAATGCTGCAGACATTATGCGCTGCACACCTATCAATGCCTAAAGTCTTTTCGCAGATGTGACAAATGAGTGCATTTCGAATCATCTGCGTTCATATTTCTTGGTGCTATGGTGCTTAGATAACAGGTATAAATATCGTTTACATCTCTGATAAGAGGCTTGAAGAATTTTACCTGTATCTACCCCAGTTTCTAAAACAAGCTTATCTAACGTTGGGTTAAATCTGCACTTTATATAGTACGCATAAGCTATGGGGAAATGTTAAGAAGTTGCTACAACATTAAGGAAGCTTATCTAACGTTGGGTTAAAGGTGCACTTTATAAAGTAAGAATAAGCTATGGGGATATGTTGAGAAGTTGCTACAACATTCTCACTCAGTTGTGAATTGAGGGTGGTGAGTATACACTCAAAATCTGCATATATTACAAAAGGTACGTCTACACTACGATTAAAATTCTTAAAACTAAGACTTGCGTTTTGTTCTGATGGGAGTGTTGATACCACCTTCCCACACTGTTGACGGTGCTCTGCATGCATCCACTCATTATGCGAAAAATTCAGACACGTCTTGCAGAAGTACAATTGCCTCTTGTGTGATGTGAGTTGACGTCTTACGAGTCTGAAAGTATAAGTATAAAGTATAAAACAAAATATATGTTTTAAAAAATTTTGTTTTTTGAAACAGAGTATTTATTTAAATATTACCTTGACAAATTTTTTATCCACACGAAATGTCCGCACTCCTCACTCTCCAGCAACATACGGCTTATGTGGTTTCTTCTCCATCTCCGTCACATACAATGGTCTGTTGACTGCATTTTGACTGCTCATCGAAACCAAAAACATTGAAGCTAATAGTTTTCGTTTTTGGCGGCTTCAAAAATGTTTATTTGGTCCAACGGCAGTGGGACAAAAAAAAATTGAGCGTGAGTGCTTCATCAATTTTTATTAAATCACTCTCAATCGCACCAACTTTATATGCTGAGCATCGTGCAGGCTGGTTGTTTGCTGGTGCTTGAAGGGCTGATATTAATGCCCATTTAAAACAAAATTCATCAGAATTTTTAACATTAATGATTGCCTTCTTGTTCCTCAAAACTTTCAGTGGAGTATATTTGTTAATGTTTATCTCCAGTCTTAAGATTTGAGACAATGTCCAAACACCGTCCTTCTCTTGGAATTCATCCATTTCACACAAATTATTGATGAATGATCTTTGATTGTGTCTCAAGATCACTAGATGCTGTTAAGACACTCATATTAGACTGATGAGATTTAATTGTCATTAGCAATTCATAATCAGCGAATTTGATATACTCTGCAAAGAGTTATATATTCATTTTGCGGGCTGTGTGAGTAGGCAATACATTTTGACTTAGTGGAATCATTTCTTGAACTGCTTCACTCAGAAACTCTATTGGTTCGAGTAAATTTTGTGTGTTTATTCTCAAATGAGAATGTCGAGATCCGATTCTTAAACCCGCTCGATATTAGTATCACCTGACTATTAATGGGCGTAAAAACGAGCATCTTGTGGGAATTGGAACGAAGATGCGCGCTCCACTATGATGTTGCAATTTGTATACTGCATGCGGTGCAGACCTTGGCGACGGGAGCGATGGAGTTGATGTTGTTGGTGGTATATTAACTAAATTAATGAAATTAACATAATGCAAAAAGTGATAAAAGAGAAGCGAGCATTACCTTTCCACTGATCAGTGCACCCACCCTCAATAATCAAATCATGTGCATGCACAACAGTGCGATAGGCGCTAGCTGATCTTCCACTTGATTCTAGCACACAGTCTACAGGTTACACACCTAGCACACAATATCCTCCTTAAAACACAATCGCGTACGCACACACAAGTGCCGCTGAGTGATCCTCCACCTGCTGACAACCCACAATAAAAAAAGGGTTGGCCATAAATCTATACCCTTCGAACATAAATGTCTCAGACGTGATCCAAAATCACACATTTTCCTGAAAAAGATCACACACCTGTCACTCCCCCACCCAAAAGCAATAAATTAGCTCCAATAATGAACCAATAAAAAATCAAAAAAGAAATAACCGGCTTCCTGTCATAGAATCGTTAATTCCCTACTGCTCCGTTCACGATTTGATTAAACGAGAAAATTAAGTTTTTATATACCAAATTATTACCATCGAATGTAGGAAAGGCCAAACAAGGTGGGCGTGTCCTATTTAAGTATTCACCGAGCAATTTCTTAATTGCCAATTTGATTCTCCAGATTGTCCAACGACCAAGGATTTAATGCGGAAAATTTCCCTTTTGATATTTATACGCTATAACTTGTGCTTGACACGCCAATGACGAAAAGAGGCGTGTTGAGTGTGTGTATATGAACTACAACGGAATTGAGCGCAGTTGCAGATTTACACAAGCGAACTAAGAACGGATTTGAAGCAAACTACACAGCGATTCAAGAGAGCAGCGCATTGGCCGTATAAGTAGTAGCGTAAAATACTCTAAGAGCAACGACGTTATGAAAGAAGACGATCGAAAGCAAGCAAATCGAAAACTAACCGTTAACGAAGCAGAAGAACAGCGAAAACGGCGCTGAATGTTGGGCGCTAAAATATTCGATTTAAAAATGTAATTTGACGAAATTAACAGCTGATCATTCAATATCAGTTGTTTGACTAAACTCCACCAAATAACTCTGGCTATCATCAAAGAATTTCATGAGCGTAACTTATACAGTACTTACGCCTTCCGATTGTCCAATTGGTGGCTTGAAAACTGTATCTCGGGTTGTTAAAAAGAGCGGCAAATGTTTCCGAGTTAAGCGACAACTGGTCGAGCACATCATGGGCAATTCGCCAACAGGACAGATTTTAAGCATCTCGTTCATTTGAAGTGACTGGAGTTGATTGTAGCGGGCCCTTTTTCTACAAATCTGTTGTTCGTACCAGAACACCAGTCAAATGCAATGTTTCTATCTTCGCCTGCTTTGTTACCAATGCTGTTTACCTGGGACTGGTACAGAACTTACTTACAGCATCATTTCTTGGCGCTCTGAAGAGATTTATCTCGACACGATGCACGCCTAGTCAGATTTGGTCTGACAACGCCACAAACTACTTGGGATCCAAAAACGATCTGGTAGGAAGTGAAAAACCTGGTGTGGAGCTATGTTCATGCTATTGCCGTTCATAAATTCTGTCTGGCGGACAACATTCATTGGCGTATCATTCACCTCGTTCTCCACACTTTGGCGATGTGGTTTCCCACAGCAGTGAAAATCAATATACTCATAGGGAAAGACTCCCTTCCTACGTATTAGATGAAATTCATCATTTAATGGGATAAATGCTTTAACGTTATTGAAACTGGATACATCAAGGTTGCTACTAAGTTCATCTAGACTTGTTGGAAGTATGCGGAATGTATCTAAGAATCTAATTTCGAGGTTTTTGTCATGGGATGCAATATGAATATATTTTGATAGTGAAATGTACAACTCCTTATTAAGGTGGAGTACTTTTTTCACCTTCAACTTTATTTAACGAACAAATGAGAATCATATTTAGAAAAGTTGTTGAAAAATACAGGAACAAAAGGTGAAATTTGAAATTTAATGTTGCAGGCATTATCCGCCGCACCCCTATACAACCCAGTTAAATGGCAATGATCGCTATCTCGATCATTGCCTAATCTTTTCACAGATGTGACAAATGAGTGCATTTCGAAAACATCATCTGCGTTCATATTTATTGGTGTTATGGTGCTTAGATAACAAGTATAAATATCGTTTACATCTCTGATAAGAGACTTGACGAATTTTATACCTGCATCTACCCCAGTTTCTAAAACAAGCTTACCTAACGTTGGGTTAAAGGTGCACTTTATATAGTACGAATAAGCTATGGGGATATGTTGAGAAGTTGCTACAACATTCTCATTCAGTTGCGAATTGAGGGGGGTGAGTATACACTCAAAATCTGCATATATTACAAAAGGAACTTCTAAACTACGATTAAAATTCTTAAAACTAAGACTTGCTTTTTCCTCCGATGGGAGTGTTGACACAACCTTGCCACACTGTTGACGGTGCTCTGCATGCATCCTTTAATTATATGAATAATTTCAACGCGTCTTGCAGAAGTATAACTGCGACTTGTGTGATGTGAGTTTAGTGTCTTATGAGTCTGGATGTATATTAAAAACAAATATGTATGTTTTAAAAAATATTTATTTTGACAAAGAGTAATTATTTAAATATTACCTTGACAAATTTTTTATCCACACGAAATGTCCGCGCTCGTCACTGTCCAGCAACATAACGCTTATGTGGTTTTTCTTCTCCATCTCCGTCACATACAATAGTCCGTTGACTGCGTTTGACTGCTCATCGAAACCAAAAACATTGATGCTAATGTTTTCGTTTTGAGCTTCAAAATTTTATTTGGTCCAACGGCAGTGGGACAAAAAAAAATTGAGCTGAGTGCTTTATCAATTTTTATTAAATCCTCTCAATCGCACCAACTTTATATGCTGAGCATCGTGCAGGCTGGTTATTTGCTGGTGCTTTAAGGGCTGATATTAATGCCCATTTAAAACAAAATTTATCAGAGTTTTTAACACTAATGATCGCATTCTTGTTCCTCAAAACTTTTCGTGTTTCAATAAAGCTGTAAACTTTGAGTGGAGATAAGATTTGAGACAATGTCCAACCACTGTCCTTCTCTTGGAATTCATCCATTTTTACACAAATTATCGATGAATGATCTTTGATCGTCTCTCCAAGATCACTAGATGCTGTTAAGACACTCTATTAGACTGATGAGATTTAATTGTCATTAGCAATGCATCATTAGCGAATTTGATATACTCTGGAATCATTTATTGAACTGCTTTACTCAGAAACTCTATTGGTTCCACTAAATTTGTGTGATTATTCTCAAATGAGAATGTCGAAATCCGATTTTGGAACCCGCTCGAAATTAGTTTCACCTGACTATTCATATGCGTAAAAACGAGCATCTTGTGGGAATTGGAACGATGATGCGCGCTCCACTTTGACGATGCAATTTGTATATTGCATGCGGTCAGACCCAGGCTTGAGTTGATGGTCCATTAGAGTTGATATTGGAAGCGACGGAGTTGCTGTTGTTGGTGGTGGTGATGGAGTTGATGTTGTTGGTGGAGGTGGCAGAATTGATGATGGAGCTGGTGTTGGTGGTGGTGGCGACGGAGTTGATGGTGGAGCTGGTGTTGGTGGTGGTGGGGTTGTTGGGATTGGTGATGGGGTTGTTGTTGATAATGGAGTTGGTAGGATTGGCGCGGGCATGCTTGTCTTAGCCACATAAGTCGAATGATCGAAATAATTTGGGTGGATCTGTCCTTGGGCCGAGTTATTCCGGGCGACATAGTTAAATCCCTCGACGGCGTTCACGGAGTTGTTCTTCTTGTTGAACATTAAGGAAGCTTATCTAACGTTGGGTTAAAGGCGCACTTTATAAAGTAAGAAGAAGCTATGGGGATATGTTGAGAAGTTGCTACAACATTCTCACTCAGTTGTGAATTGAGGGGGTGAGTATACACTCAAAATCTGCATATATTACAAATGGTACTTCTAAACTACGATTAAAATTCTTAAAACTAAGACTTGCGTTTTGTTCTAATGGGAGTGTTGATACCACCTTCCCACACTGTTGACGGTGCTCTGCATGCATCCACTCATTATGTGAAAAATTCAAACACATCTTGCAGAAGTACAATTGCCTCTTGTGTGATGTGAGTTGACGTCTTACGAGTCTGAAAGTATAAAAACAAATATATATGTTTTAAAAATTTTGTTTTTTTGAAAAGAGTATTTATTTAAATATTACCTTGACAAATTTTTTATCCATACGAAATGTCCACGCTCCTCACTCTCCAACAACATAAGACTTATGTGGGTATTCTTCTCCATCTCCGTCACATACAATGGTCCGTTGACTGCATTGGACTGCTCATCAAAACCAAAAACATTGATGCTAATGTTTTGGTTTTGGGCTTCAAAATTTTTTAACTGATCCAACGGCAGTGGGAAATCCAAATTGGAAAAATTGAGCGTGAGTGCTCCATCAATTTTGATTAAATCGCTCCCAATCGCACCAACTTTATATGCTGAGCATCGTGCAGGCTGGTTGTTTGCTGGTGCTTTAAGGGCTGATATTAATGCCCATTTAAAACAAAATTCATCAGCATTTTTAACATTGATTATCGCCTTCTTGTTCCTCAAAACTTTTGGTGTTTCAATAAAGCTTGAAACTTTGAGTGGAGTATATTTGTTAATGTCTACCTCTAGCCTTAAGATTTGCGATAGTGTCCAACCACTGCCCTTCTCTTGGAACTCATCCATTTTCACACAAATTATTGCAGAGTGATCTTTGATTGTCTCTCCCAGATCACTAGATGCTGTTATGACACTCATATTAGACTGATGAGATTTAATTGTCATCAGCAATTCATCATCAGTGAAGTTTATATACTCTGCAAAGAGTTCAATATTTATTTTGCAGGCTGTGTGAGTTACCAAACATTTTAAATTAGTGGAAACATTTCTTCAGCTGAATCACTCAGAAACTCTGTTGGATCAACTACATTTTTGTGTTTTGTTTCAAATGCGAATGTCGAAATCCGATTTTTGAATCCGCTCGAAATTAGTTTCACCTGACTATTTATAGGTGTAAAAACGAGCATCTTGTGGGAATTGGAGCGAAGATGTGCGCTCCACTTTGAAGATGGAATTTCTATATTGCATGTGTTGCAGACCGTGGCGACGGAAGCGACGGAGTTGATGTTGTTGGTGGTGGTGATGGAATTGATGTTGTTGGTGGTGGTGGTGACGGAGTTGATGATGGAGCTGGTGTTGGTGGTGATGGGATTGAGAGTGATGCTGGTGGAGTTGGCGTTGGGATTGGTAATTATGTTGTTGTTGTTGTTGAAGACGTAGTTGCTTGTATTAGCCACATAAGTAGAATTATCGAAATAATTCGGGCGGCTCTGTCCTTGGGCCGAGTTATTGTAGTGCGCTTGCCTAAGTTTATATAATTTTATGCCTACAATTATGCTTTGGTTTTTTTTAAGCCGAGCTTTTGCCCACGCCCTCTATGCGGTAGAGTACAATGTCAAGCCCTTTTTGGTTAGTTGATTGAACATTTTTCTGATAGTTGCTTCTTGAGTTTTTGTCTGCCAAAAGGGACGGTCGTGCGAGTCCCATCGACTTTGGTTTTTTTTCGGTTTCGTGGAGATAGAAATGTTACACGTGGACGCGATGGAAAACGTCCCTAACCCGAATTTTTATTTTTTTCCTGAACGAATATTATAATTGCCACCGGTCAATAATTCATTGTGAACACGCGCGTCTCGACAAACAAATACAAATTATTTCGTGGGGAAAAATACATTCCCAAATTGTTTCATCGGCAACAACCTCTAGTTAAAACCATTTACAATGATTTGCTGCTAAACGGAAAAAAAATTCAAGAACAACTTTGAAATTAAATAACTATAATAAATATATTATCATTAAATATATTTAAATATGATAACCCAACGTGACCTGTTTAACTGCTGAAAAAAAAAAGACATATATGTTTTGCCACGGAACTGCTCGGCTGATCAGCCTGCGCCAACCGCCATCGCCAACTCGGGTTCACGGCACAATCACCGCTGCGCCACAGTGATATGGAGAGGATGGAGGCTTCCCCGCCGACGTGCCCAGCGTCGACTCACCAAGTGCTCCGGCCTATCCCTTAACCTCATTTAGTGAATTGCACATTTTTTTTTATCATTATTTAATAATAACTAGTTAAAAATTAAAATCATTAATTATTACAATTATCCACGTCAATATAAAATGAGATCAAACCATGAACCATATTGAGTATATTTGGTGCAAACAAATCATATTAAACGAACAGAAAAAAAAATAATAAGTGAAGAACAAAGAGAAAAAAATTTTTTTGCAACACTCGCCAACGTTAAAATTGTTTTTTTAAGTTTACACTACTCAATTGACCTCCCAAGCCTATCAGATGCCCCGCCTACAAAAGATCTTTTGGATGTGGAGGATATTCAAGTAAGCGCATCTGAACCCTAAATTTACCTTTCGTTTAAATTTTATTGTTGGCAAGCAGCAATAATACTTCGATGTTAAAGTGTGTTAAAATGCAAAAAAAAAATTGTGTAAAATTACAAGTGCAAAGTTCACTCAACTTAGTGATGAGAAAGACATAGACAAAAAAAAAAACTCACTCAACTTTGATCGCCCTTATAATGAGCGGCAGAATTTTGAGTGGGCTTTTAAGTTGTTAATCAAAATTAAAGCACAGCCCAAAAGCATGCTCCAACTTTAATATCGAAGTCGCTGCCAAAAAAAGGTTTGCTCCAGCTTTAATATCGAAGTCGCTGTCCAAAAAAAAGGGTATGCTCCAACTTTAATATCGAAGTCGCTGCCAAAAAAAAAAAAAAGTATGCTCCAACTTTAATATCGAAGTCGCTGCCAAAAAAATAAGTATGAATGTACAAACACAGAAATAGAAATGAAATTCGAATACTAAAAAAAATAAATATATAAGTGAAATAAATATAAATAAATAAAATATAAATAATATAATAAATATATATTATTATTAATATTATGAAAAACATTAATAATAAATAAATAATCATAATATTGAAGTAATATATATATACAAGTAGATAAATAATAAATGAAAAAAAATTAATTTACAAAATTAACTAAATGAATAATTTGGTTATGCCCTAATACTCTTTATGTTCCGAGATATATTTTTTTGATTTCATTTTAATGTTTTTTTTATTTTTCCATTTAAAGAAAAAACTTAAATAAATTATATTCACAAAAAAATATATATAGTGACATATCCAGATCACGCAGATCTCTCATGTCCACACTCACGCTTATCATAGCAGGCAAGATAAGATAAGCATAAACAAAGAATGCAACTATCAAAAGAGACCCCTACATAGATGGCAGGTCAAAGTATCATACAGCATGTCAACATCGCAGACGCACTTTCTCTAAATAGAATCATAGCAGGCAAGATAAGATAAACATAAACAAGGAATGCAAAAGAGACCCTCCATAAACAGACCATGAGATAGAAGCAAGTGCGAGGTTTCCTTATAGATTAAACCACTAGCATAAGCAGAGTTATTTTGTACACGAAACCGAGAAGACGTGTTTTTTTTGTTTAATAAAGAATTATATTATTCCTAAAAAAACCGTTGTCGGACTTTTTTCAATTGGCGCAGCCGGTACAGTACTCTCCAAAAACGTAATTGGCGCAGCCGGTAGGATAACAGATTAACTTTGTGAAACGTCGTTTTATTCCATTCAGGAAAACGTACTAGTGTTTCGCGAAACTGTTATCCGCATAAGGACCCCGTGATCCTTGAAAAACTTTTTTTTCTAAAAAGTGAACAAAACAACAACAAAAAAAAAAAGAATTAAATCTACAACAAAACGATGTCAGAATCATTAAACCAGGCACTCGGGCAAATCCGCCAAGCACCCATCTTCGGTGGAGAAATGGACGATCTGGGCAACTTTATCGAACGGATTGATCTCATCATGCGACTCTACCCAACCAGTGATGCGCGCCAAATCCTCATACTGTACAGCGCAATCCAGATGCAGTTGTATGGCGACGCGATGAGAACATCATTCAGACACTCACCGGGAGACTGGGCAACACTACGGAGCATCCTCATCTCCACTTACAAAACTCAAACACCTTGTGAGGAACTCCTCAGAAGAGTGTACAACACATATTATGGAGGAAGTATTCGTAAGTTCCTCGAAGAACTCGAGCACAAATCACATGTAATAACTAATAAATTAGCACTAGAAAATAACCTAGAAAATAAAACATTGTATACTAATGCATTAAATAATACAGTTAGGGACGTCATAAATAAGAGACTACCGGACAGATTATATATGCAGTTAGCAAGATACGACATATCCACAACTGACAAACTGAAAGCGGTAGCCCAAGAATTAGGGTTGTACGAGGACCGCATTCCTGAAAAAATAAATAATACATATTACAATAAAAATTATAATCAGAACCCAAGAACTTATCAAAATTTTAACCCCAATTACAATCAGAATTTTAGGAGTCAACAAAATTTTAACCCCAATTACAATCAGAATTTTAGGAGTCAACAAAATTTTAATCCCAATTATAATCAGAATTTTAGAAGTCAGCAAAATTTTAATCCCAATTTTAATCAAAATTTTAGAAGTCAGCAAAATTTTAATAGGAATCAGTATCCCCAAAATGAACCAATGGTTAACGAACCATTGTATAATGAATTTCAGCAAAAATTAAATCAGGGCAGAATACACAACCCTATGAATTACCAATCAAATAATAATAATAATAGACCACCTAACCAACCCATAAAAAGACAACGACCCAGTAACAGTGGTCAATCAAAAATGGATTGGGAGGCAAATTTTCATCAAACAGCCTCGGAAAGGAATCCAAAACCCCATTCATAAACATAATTTTGAATAACATACGAATGCGATGCCTAATAGACACAGGGTCATCAGTAAATTTAATGAATAAAAATTTCCTTAACTACGAAACTTCCACAGAAAATATTACTTGTCACACCATATGTGGGGAAGTACAATTAAATACTAGCATATCTTTAGCCCCTAGCAAGCTTTGTCCTACAGATCAGAAGTTTTACATACATAATTTTTCAAAAAATTTTGACATCCTCTTAGGCCGAACGTTCCTTAAGGATTGTAAAAGCGAGATCAATTACGAGGATGAGTTTGTTCGACTTAATAATTTCCAATTTTTATTTAAGTATAATAACGAAAATAAGAAAAAAGAATATGTTAACGAAAATAAGAAAAAAGAATATGAAAACCATAATAGGAAAAAAGAATATAGTAACGAAAATAAGAAAGAAGAATATGAAAACGAAACTAAAGAAGAAGAATATGAAGACCCACCACTAATACAAGATATACATACAGCATACGCATTGGAAAATGAATTAGTGGAAAGTAACCAATTTAGATTAGAACATCTAAATAAAGAAGAAAAATCCAAGTTAACAAGAGTTTTGTTCGAATTTAACGATATTCAGTATAATGAGAGTGACAATTTGACTTTCACAAATACTGTAAAACACGTTATCAATACAAAGAATGAGGACCCTTGTTATCGAAAACCTTATAAATATCCACAAAGCTATGACCAAGAAGTTGAAAAGCAAATGAAAGAAATGATGCACCAAGGCATTATACGACCATCTAATTCACCTTATTGTTCTCCTATCTGGGTCGTACAAAAAAAAGAAGATGCATCCGGAGAGAAAAAATATAGAATTGTCGTCGACTATCGCGGCCTTAACGAAAAAACAATTAGCGATAAGTTTCCTATACCTGTAATGGATGAAATACTGGACAAACTCGGAAAATGTCAATATTTCACCACAATCGATTTAGCCAAAGGATTTCACCAAATTCAGATGGACGAACAATCAATCTCGAAAACAGCATTCTCAACCAAAGCGGGACATTTCGAATACACACGAATGCCATTTGGCTTGAAAAATGCACCAGCAACCTTTCAACGGTGCATGAATAATCTTCTGGGAGACTTAATTCACAAACATTGTCTAGTTTACATGGATGACATAATAGTGTATTCCACTTCATTGGAAGAACACATATTAGCATTAAAGAAAGTCTTTGGAAAGCTCAGAGAAGCAAATCTAAAACTACAACTAGTAAAGTGTGAATTCATGAAAAAAGAAACTGAATTTCTAGGACACATAATAACAACAGAAGGAATAAAACCTAATCCAATCAAAATAAAAGCCGTTAAGGAATTTCCAATTCCTAAGACTCCCAAAGAAATCAAAAGATTCCTCGGATTATGCGGATTTTACAGGAAGTTCATCCCAGATTTCGCCAAAGTTGCGAAGCCAATGACCATAAAGCTAAAAAAAGGATCAAAAGTAAATGAAAAAGATGAAACATACATAGAAGCCTTCGAGAAATTAAAGTTACTCATAGTATCCGACCCAATATTGGTATATCCGGATTTCAAGAAAAAATTCTCACTTACTACAGACGCAAGTAATTATGCATTAGGAGCAGTATTATCACAGGATCACAAACCAATATGTTATGCTAGCAGAACTTTGAACGAGCACGAGATAAATTACTCAGCAATAGAAAAAGAATTATTAGCAATAATATGGGCAACCAAAAATTTCAGATCATATTTATTTGGTAGAAATTTTGAAATACTTAGCGATCACAAACCTCTCATATGGCTAAATAACATAAAAGAGCCAAACATGAAGTTACAAAGGTGGAAAATAAGACTCAACGAATTCGATTATGAAATAAAATACATACCAGGCAAAGAAAACTATGTAGCTGATGCACTTTCACGAATTAAAACTGAAGAAAATAACATAGAAGAAAATTTCATGGGGAATGCTCAAGATAGCATAGTAGCAACAATGCATAGCGCAAACGAGGATAATCAAAATTGTATTCCTATCACAGAAAAACCATTGAATAATTTTAATCATCAAATAGAATTTATAAAAGCAAATACCGAAGAAATAAAGAAAATTAGCTATTTTCACAAAACTAAGATTATAATAACTTACATAGAAATGACACCGGAAAAAGCAGAAGAGATCATAAAAGAATATCTTTGTGCAAAACCCAGCGTTATATACTTCCCACATGAAGGTGACTACACAATATTCCAAAAAGCTTATTTAGAAATAATACAAAGAGATTGTCCGATAAAAATTATGAGAACCACAAAAAAATTAAGAGATATCCAAACTTATACAGAATTGAAACAGACCATATTAAACGACCATACAAAACTTTTACATCCAGGAATAGAAAAAACTATAGTAACGTTTAAAGAAAAATATTATTTCCCGGATTACCAAAAACTAATACAAAACATGATTAACGAATGCCAAATCTGTAATACGTCAAAAGTGGAACACAGGGACACAAAATTTCGTTATGAAATAACACCTGAGATTTTCAACCCTAGAGAAAAATACGTTATAGATTTTTATATGATCAATAATAAGCAATTTTTATCATGCATAGACGTATACTCAAAATATGCTACATTAATAGAAATACATGGTAAAGATTGGTTAGAAGCAAAACGAGCATTATTAAAAATATTCAACGAAATGGGAAAACCATTAGAAATAAAAGCAGACAAAGACTCAGCATTCATGAGTACAGCATTAAAAATTTGGTTAGATTCAGAAAATGTTAAAATTCAAATCACAACAAGCAAGAACGGAATATCAGACGTAGAGCGGTTTCATAAAACAATCAACGAAAAACAAGAATAATCAATTCAGACACAAACGAAGAAAATAAGTTAACCAAATTCGAAATAATACTTTACACTTATAATCATAAAACAATACATAGCACTACTGGTAGAACACCAGCAGATATCTTATCTATGTCGGATCACCAGCATACAATACCCTGTTGAAAAAAATTAAAAAGATCAATAAGCTAAATGAAAACAGAAAAACTTACGAAGTAGATACAAACTATAGAGAAATGCCACTTATCAAATCAAAAACAACAAATCCATTCAGGAAAACAGGCATAATAAAACAATTAGACAGCAAACATTTCGAAGAAACAAATAAAGGCCGAAGAATCATACATTATAAAACTAAATTTAAAAAGAAAAAGAAAATAAACATAAATAAATATAACAATAATTTCAGGTCAACTACGGAAGATCCATCTACCAGTCCACCTGCTAATAATTATAATATTAACGCTAGCCGTAACTCAGAGTAACACCCAAAATATAGAAGTAAACCACGTAAAAGCACAAAACGGGTTCGTTTTATTTAAAACAGGCTCATTGAGCATACCCTCAGATTTCGAATACCATTGCCTAACAGTAAACTTAACAAAAACCGAAAATACTGAAAAAGATTTAATATCTCAGACACTTGATTTTAGTGTTCTACCCCAAATAGAATATCTAGTAGAAAAACTTCATAGAGAAATGAACGGAATAAAGATAATCAAAAGACAGAAACGAGGACTCCTAAATGTAGTAGGAAAAGGTTACAAATATTTATTTGGCACATTAACTGAAGACGACAAAACAGAACTTACTGAAAAAATTGATGATTTAGAAGCTAATAGCATACAGGTAAACGAACTAAACAAAGTCATAGAAGCAGTCAATCATGGCATACAAGTAATGGACAGCATGACAGAAATATCACAACAGAACACAAAATTAAGTTTATTAATGTTTAACTTACAACAATTCACTGAATACATCGAAGATATCGAATTAGGGATGCAACTATCCAGATTGGGAATTTTTAACCCAAAACTACTAAAACATGATCATTTGTTAAATGTTGATTCAGAAAAATTGTTAAATATAAAAACATCAACTTGGATAAAATCCACAACAAATGAAATTATAATAATATCACATATACCAAAAACTCTGTCACAAGAAACTTTGTATTCAATAATACCATATCCAGATGAGAAAAAAAATATTTTAACCGAACTAGGGCTAACTATTAGTGATAAATATTATTTACACAAAAATAACACTTATTCAGCAACAAATAAGAAACTAATAGCAAACGAATGCATAAACGGTATTTTAAAACAAATAAAAGTTGAATGTAAATATACTAAAACAAGAAAAAATTATGAAATAAATTTCATAGAACCAAATGTAATATTAACTTGGAACCTACCTAAAACCACACTTAATCAAAACTGTATACCACAACAAGTCGAAATTTTAGGAAACAACATTATCAAAGCAACCAATTGTTCTGTTCAATTAGAAGATATCCAGATTTCAAATGTAATATCAGACTTTACGCAAACCATTTATATAAGTAATAATATAACTAAAACAGAGCCGTTAGCATTCTTAGAAACTAAAGAACTCATAAGAGAACATACAAAAACAAATAATACCTTGTTAATCATAAGCCTAACATTAGTGACAGTATTGTCAATAGTAATAATAAGCTATTCTTTGTTCAAATTCAAAAATTTACCAAAACAAATAACAATCAAATATAAGAATAGTGCAGCAACGACACCACACGTCGAAGATGAAGAAAAAACAACCGCAGAAAACACCAACGACTTACAGTTATACCCTATACTGAGCGCTTGAGGACAAGCCAATTTCTAAGGGAAGGGGAAGTGACATATCCAGATCACGCAGATCTCTCATGTCCACACTCACGCTTATCATAGCAGGCAAGATAAGATAAGCATAAACAAAGAATGCAACTATCAAAAGAGACCCCTACATAGATGGCAGGTCAAAGTATCATACAGCATGTCAACATCGCAGACGCACTTTCTCTAAATAGAATCATAGCAGGCAAGATAAGATAAACATAAACAAGGAATGCAAAAGAGACCCTCCATAAACAGACCATGAGATAGAAGCAAGTGCGAGGTTTCCTTATAGATTAAACCACTAGCATAAGCAGAGTTATTTTGTACACGAAGCCGAGAAGACGTGTTTTTTTTTGTTTAATAAAGAATTATATTATTCCTAAAAAAAACCGTTGTAGGATTTTTTCAATTGGCGCAGCCGGTACAGCACTCTCCAAAAACGTAATTATATATATATAAAAAACAAAAAAATTTTTATATACTCGTATATCGCATAAGTAAATAGAATAATTTTGAATGCGGGTTTACAAAAGGAAATTAAAAAAAAATTAAATAGTTAAGACAAAAATAAAATGATTATGTTAACTATTGAAATTGTATACCTTAATTTTTTTTGCGTTCGGACCAAAAATAAATAAAATGAAAATGGTCTAATTAGCTAAATACTATTGTTAATAAGTTAGTAAATATAATTCATATCAAAATCTATTGCACTCATTCTGTATTATATTAAACCTTATATTTTCTTTCATATTATTGTACTTTTTTTTGTTAAGTGCAAATAGCTCATTTAAACTTATACTTTTCAAATAATGTACAATATAAAAATATTAGATGTTACAAAATGAAATTTATCACACGTAGACTATAAGTAAAATAAATGAACATCTGTCATTAGAATAGTGTTAAAATGAAAAGCTAAATTTTTTTTCTTGGGAGTCATGCAACGCACACTGAACAGAGGATGGAATAAGTAGTCCTTGCTTTAGGGATCATCAGGCTACACTAACATCGGCTCGCCCAATCCCAGGTTATATGCTACATTAATATTAATTAAAATGGCGCCCAACGTAAAGGCCCGAAAGGCCAGAATGGCCCGAATGGCACG
>JAWNMP010000090.1:65000-198492 GCA_035043875.1 Drosophila paucipuncta | reverse complement strand
CGCCAATTTCTCGATTTTATTTCAAGAATACATATTTTCAACTTTTGATGCAGAATCAATATGGATAAATAAGGGCTTCATAATGTTGGAAGAAATTCGGACTTTGGACAATTATTGGCGAAGATACAACCATTTGAATTTGGAAACAGAAACTTAAAACGCAAATTTCTCGATTTTATTTCAAGAATACATATTTTCAACTTTTGATGCAGAATCAATATATATAAAAAGGGCTTCATAATGTTGGAAGAAATTCGGACTTTGGACAATTATTGGCGAAGATACAACCGTTTGAATTTGGAAACAGAAACTTAAAACGCCAATTTCTCGATTTTATTTCAAGAATACATATTTTCAACTTTTGATGCAGAATCAATATGGATAAAAAGGGCTTCATAATGTTGAAAGAAATTCGGACTTTGGACAATTATTGGCGAAGATACAACCGTTTGAATTTGGAAACAGAAACTTAAAACGCCAATATCTCGATATTATTTCAAGAATACATACGAGTAATATCAACTTTTGATGCAGAATCAATATGGATAACAAGGGCTTCATAATGTTGAAAGAAATTCGGACTTTGGACAATTATTGGCGAAGATACAACCGTTTGAATTTGGAAACAGAAACTTAAAACGCCAATTTCTCGATTTTATTTCAAGAATACATATTTTCAACTTTTGATGCAGAATCAATATGTATAAAAAGGCTTCATAATGTTGGAAGAAATTCGGACTTTGGACAATTATTGGCGAAGATACAACCATTTGAATTTGGAAACAGAAACTTAAAACGCCAATTTCTCGATTTTATTTCAAGAATACATAGTTTCAACTTTTGATGCAGAATCAATATATATAAATAAGGCTTCATAATGTTGGAAGAAATTCGGACTTTGGACAATTATTGGCGAAGATACAACCGTTTGAATTTGGAAACAGAAACTTACAACGTAAATTTCTCGATTTTATTTCAAGAATTACGTATTTTCAACTTTTGATGCAGAATCAATATATATAAGAAGGGCTTCATAATGTTGGAAGAAATTCGGACTTTGGACAATTATTGGCGAAGATACAACCGTTTGAATTTGAAACAGAAACTTAAACGCCAATTTCTCGATTTTTTTCAAGAATACATATTTTCAACTTTTGATGCAGAATCAATATGGATAAAAAGGGCTTCATAATGTTGGAAGAAATTCGAACTTTGGACAATTATTGGCGAAGATACAACCATTTGAATTTGGAAACAGAAACTTAAAACGTAAATTTCTCGAATTTACTTCAAGAATACATATTTTCAACTTTTGATGCAGAATCAATATATATAAAAAGGGCTTCATAATGTTGAAAGAAATTCGAACTTTTGACAATTATTGGCGAAGATACAACCGTTTGAATTTGGAAACAGAAACTTAAAACGTCAATTTCTCGAATTTACTTCAAGAATACATATTTTCAACTTTTGATGCAGAATCAATATATATAAAAAGGGCTTCATAATGTTGAAAGAAATTCGGACTTTGGACAATTATTGGCGAAGATACAACCATTTGAATTTGGAAACAGAAACTTAAAACGTCAATTTCTCGATTTTATTTCAAAATTACAGTATTTCCAACTTTTGATGCAGAATCAATATATATAAAAAGGGCTTCATCATGTTGAAGAAATTCGGACTTTGGACAATTATTGGCGAAGATACAACCGACGATTTGAATTTGGACAACATTGAAACTTAAAACGTCAACTTTCTCGAATTTACTTCAAGAATACATATTTTCAACTTTTGATGCAAAATCAATATGGATAAAAAGGGCTTCATAATGTTGGAAGAAATTCGACTTTGGACAATTATTGGCGAAGATACAACCATTTGAATTTGGAAACAGAAACTTACAACGTAAATTTATCGATTTTATTTCAAAATTACGTATTTCCAACTTTTGATGCAGAATCAATATATATAAAAAGGCTTCATCATTTTGGAAGAAATTCGGACTTTGGACAATTATTGGCGAAGATACAACCGTTTGAACTTGGAAACAGAAACTTAAAACGCCAATTTCTCGATTTTACTTCAAGAATACATATTTTCAACTTTTGATGCAGAATCAATATATATAAAAAGGGCTTCATAATGTTGAAGGAAATTCGAACTTTGGACAATTATTGGCGAAGATACAACCGTTTGAATTTGGAAACAGAAACTTAAAACGCCAATTTCTCGATTTTACTTCAAGAATACATATTTTCAACTTTTGATGCAGAATCAACATATATAAAAAGGGCTTCATAATGTTGAAAGAAATTCTAACTTTGGACAATTATTGGCGAAGATACAACCATTTGAATTTGGAAACAGAAACTTAAAACGTAAATTTCTCGAATTTACTTCAAGAATACATATTTTCAACTTTTGATGCAGAATCAATATATATAAAAAGGGCTTCATAATGTTGAAAGAAATTCGAACTTTTGACAATTATTGGCGAAGATACAACCGTTTGAATTTGGAAACAGAAACTTAAAACGTCAATTTCTCGAATTTACTTCAAGAATACATATTTTCAACTTTTGATGCAGAATTAATATATATAAAAAGGGCTTCATAATGTTGAAAGAAATTCGAACTTTTGACAATT
This sequence comes from Drosophila paucipuncta, assembly GCA_035043875.1. Classification (NCBI taxonomy): domain Eukaryota; kingdom Metazoa; phylum Arthropoda; class Insecta; order Diptera; family Drosophilidae; genus Drosophila; species Drosophila paucipuncta. The sequence goes on along the minus strand of JAWNMP010000090.1, from coordinate 195,842 downwards.
ATTGGCGAAGATACAACCGTTTGAATTTGGAAACAGAAACTTAAAACGTAAATTTCTCGAATTTACTTCAAGAATACATATTTTCAACTTTTGATGCAGAATCAATATATATAAAAAAGGCTTCATAATGTTGAAAGAAATTCGAACTTTGGACAATTATTGGCGAAGATACAACCATTTGAATTTGGAAACAGAAACTTAAAACGTAAATTTCTCGAATTTACTTCAAGAATACGTATTTTCAACTTTTGATGCAGAATCAATATATATAAAAAGGGCTTCATAATGTTGAAAGAAATTCGAACTTTGGACAATTATTGGCGAAGATACAACCGTTTGAACTTGGAAACAGAAACTTAAAACGCCAATTTCTCGATTTTACTTCAAGAATACATATTTTCAACTTTTGATGCAGAATCAATATATATAAAAAGGGCTTCATAATGTTGAAGGAAATTCGAACTTTTGACAATTATTGGCGAAGATACAACCGTTTGAATTTGGAAACAGAAACTTAAAACGTCAATTTCTCGAATTTACTTCAAGAATACGTATTTTCAACTTTTGATGCAGAATCAACATATATAAAAAGGGTTTCATAATGTTGAAAGAAATTCTAACTTTGGACAATTATTGGCGAAGATACAACCATTTGAATTTGGAAACAGAAACTTAAAACGTAAATTTCTCGATTTTATTTCAAGAATACATATTTTCAACTTTTGATGCAGAATCAATATATATAAAAAGGGCTTCATAATGTTGAAAGAAATTCGAACTTTGGACAATTATTGGCGAAGATACAACCGTTTGAATTTGGAAACAGAAACTTAAAACGCCAATTTCTCGATTTATTTCAAGAATACATATTTTCAACTTTTGATGCAGAATTAATATAGATAAAAAGGGCTTCATAATGTTGAAAGAAATTCGGACTTTGGACAATTATTGGCGAAGATACAACCGTTTGAATTTGGAAACAGAAACTTAAAACGCAAATATCTCGATATTATTTCAAGAATACATAATATCAACTTTTGATGCAGAATCAATATGGATAACAAGGGCTTCATAATGTTGAAAGAAATTCGGACTTTGGACAATTATTGGCGAAGATACAACCGTTTGAATTTGGAAACAGAAACTTAAAACGCAAATTTCTCGATTTACTTCAAGAATACATATTTTCAACTTTTGATGCAGAATCAATATATATAACAAGGGCTTCATAATGTTGAAAGAAATTCGGACTTTGGACAATTATTGGCGAAGATACAACCGTTTGAATTTGGAAACAGAAACTTAAAACGTAAATTTCTCGATTTATTTCAAGAATACATAATATCAACTTTTGATGCAGAATTAATATGGATAAAAAGGGCTTCATAATGTTGAAAGAAATTCGGACTTTGGACAATTATTGGCGAAGATACAACCATTTGAATTTGGAAACAGAAACTTAAAACGTAAATTTCTCGAATTTACTTCAAGAATACGTATTTCTCAACTTTTGATGCAGAATCAATATATATAAAAAGGGCTTCATAATGTTGAAGAAATTCGGACTTGTGGACAATTATTGGCGAAGATACAACCGTTTGAATTTGGAAACAGAAACTTAAAACGCCAATTTCTCGATTTTACTTCAAGAATACATATTTTCAACTTTTGATGCAGAATCAATATATATAAAAAGGGCTTCATAATGTTGGAAGAAATTCGGACTTTGGACAATTATTGGCGAAGATACAACCATTTGAATTTGGAAACAGAAACTTAAAACGTCAATTTCTCGATTTTACTTCAAGAATACATATTTTCAACTTTTGATGCAGAATCAATATATATAAAAAGGGCTTCATAATGTTGGAAGAAATTCGGACTTTTGACAATTATTGGCGAAGATACAACCGTTTGAATTTGGAAACAGAAACTTAAAACGTCAATTTCTCGAATTTACTTCAAGAATACATATTTTCAACTTTTGATGCAGAATCAATATATATAAGCATAATAAGAGACTTGACAATGGATCAGAATTTGAACGAAATTCGAACTTTTGACAATTATTGGCGAAGATACAACCATTTGAATTTGGAAACAGAAACTTAAAACGTAAATTTCTCGAATTTACTTCAAGAATACGTATTTTCAGCTTTTGATGCAGAATCAATATATATAAAAAGGGCTTCATAATGTTGAAAGAAATTCTAACTTTGGACAATTATTGGCGAAGATACAACCGTTTGAATTTGGAAACAGAAACTTAAAGCGTCAATTTCTCGATTTTATTTCAAGAATACATATTTTCAACTTTTGATGCAGAATCAATATATATAAAAAGGGCTTCATAATGTTGAAGAAATTCGAACTTTGGACAATTATTGGCGAAGATACAACCGTTTGAATTTGGAAACAGAAACTTAAAACGCCAATTTCTCGAATTTACTTCAAGAATACGTATTTTCAACTTTTGATGCAGAATCAATATGGATAAAAAGGGCTTCATAATGTTGGAAGAAATTCGGACTTTGGACAATTATTGGCGAAGATACAACCGTTTGAATTTGGAAACAGAAACTTACAACGTAAATTTCTCGATTTTATTTCAAGATACGTATTTCATAGTTTCAACTTTTGATGCAGAATCAATATATATAAATAAGGCTTCATAATGTTGGAAGGAAAGTCGGACTTTGGACAATTATTGGCGAAGATACAACCATTTGAATTTGGAAACAGAAACTTACAACGTCAATTTCTCGATTTTATTTCAAGAATACGTATTTCCAACTTTTGATGCAGAATCAATATATATAAATAAGGCTTCATCATGTTGGAAGAAATTCGGACTTTGGACAATTATTGGCGAAGATACAACCGTTTGAATTTGGAAACAGAAACTTAAAACGCCAATTTCTCGAATTTACTTCAAGAATACATATTTTCAACTTTTGATGCAGAATCAATATATATAAAAAGGGCTTCATAATGTTGGAACGAAATTCGGACTTTGGACAATTATTGGCGAAGATACAACCATTTGAATTTGGAAACAGAAACTTAAAACGTCAATTTCTCGATTTTACTTCAAGAATACATATTTTCAACTTTTGATGCAGAATCAATATATATAAAAAGGGCTTCATAATGTTGGAAGAAATTCGAACTTTGGACAATTATTGGCGAAGATACAACCGTTTGAATTTGGAAACAGAAACTTAAAACGCCAATTTCTCGATTTTATTTCAAGAATACATATTTTCAACTTTTGATGCAGAATCAATATATATATAAAGGGCTTCATAATGTTGGAAGAAATTCGGACTTTTGACAATTATTGGCGAAGATACAACCGTTTGAATTTGGAAACAGAAACTTAAAACGCCAATTTCTCGATTTTTTTCAAGAATACATATTTTCAACTTTTGATGCAGAATCAATATGGATAAAAAGGGCTTCATAATGTTGGAAGAAATTCGGACTTTGGACAATTATTGGCGAAGATACAACCATTTGAATTTGGAAACAGAAACTTAAAACGTAAATTTCTCGATTTTATTTCAAGAATACATATTTTCAACTTTTGATGCAGAATCAATATATATAAATAAGGCTTCATAATGTTGAAGGAAAGTCTGACTTTGGACAATTATTGGCGAAGATACAACCGTTTGAATTTGGAAACAGAAACTTAAAACGCCAATTTATCGATTTTATTTCAAAATTACGTATTTCCAACTTTTGATGCAGAATCAACACATATAAATAAGGTTTCATCATTTTGGAAGAAATTCTGACTTTGGACAATTATTGGCAAAGATACAACCATTTGAATTTGGAAACAGAAACTTAAAACGTAAATTTCTCGAATTTACTTCAAGAATACATATTTTCAACTTTTGATGCAGAATCAATATATATAAAAAGGGCTTCATAATGTTGAAAGAAATTCGAACTTTGGACAATTATTGGCGAAGATACAACCGTTTGAATTTGGAAACAGAAACTTAAAACGTCAATTTCTCGAATTTACTTCAAGAATACATATTTTCAACTTTTGATGCAGAATCAATATATATAAAAAGGGCTTCATAATGTTGAAAGAAATTCGAACTTTTGACAACTATTGGCGAAGATACAACCGTTTGAATTTGGAAACAGAAACTTAAAACGTCAATTTCTCGAATTTACTTCAAGAATACATATTTTCAACTTTTGATGCAGAATCAATATATATAAAAAGGGCTTCATAATGTTGGAAGAAATTCGGACTTTGGACAATTATTGGCGAAGATACAACCGTTTGAATTTGGAAACAGAAACTTAAAACGTCAATTTCTCGAATTTACTTCAAGAATACATATTTTCAACTTTTGATGCAGAATCAATATATATAAAAAGGGCTTCATAATGTTGAAAGAAATTCGGACTTCGGACAATTATTGGCGAAGATACAACCATTTGAATTTGGAAACAGAAACTTAAAACGTCAATTTCTCGAATTTACTTCAAGAATACATATTTTCAACTTTTGATGCAGAATCAATATATATAAATAAGGCTTCATAATGTTGACGGAAATTCGGACTTTGGACAATTATTGGCGAAGATACAACCGTTTGAATTTGGAAACAGAAACTTAAAACGCCAATTTCTCGATTTTACTTCAAGAATACATATTTTCAACTTTTGATGCAGGATCAATATATATAAAAAGGGCTTCATAATGTTGAAAGAATTTCGAACTTTTGACAACTATTGGCGAAGATACAACCGTTTGAATTTGGAAACAGAAACTTAAAACGCAAATATCTCGATATTATTTCAAGAATACATACGAGTATTATCAACTTTTGATGCAGTATCAATATGGGTAACAAGGGCTTCACAATGTTGAAAGAAATTCGGACTTTGGACAATTATTGGCGAAGATACAACCGTTTGAATTTGGAAACAGAAACTTAAAACGCCACTTCTCGATTTTATTTCAAAATTACGTATTTTAAACTTTTGGACTTTGGATAATTATTAGCGAAGATACAACCATTTGAATTTGGAAACAGAAACTTACAACGTAAATTTCTCGAATTTACTTCAAGAATTACGTAGTTTCAACTTTTGATGCAGAATCAATATATATAAGAAGGGCTTCATAATGTTGGAAGAAATTCGGAACTTTGGACAATTATTGGCGAAGATACAACCGTTTGAATTTGGAAACAGAAACTTAAAACGCCAATTTCTCGATTTTATTTCAAGAATACATATTTTCAACTTTTGATGCAGAATCAATATATATAAAAAGGGCTTCATAATGTTGAAAGAATTTCGAACTTTTGACAACTATTGGCGAAGATACAACCGTTTGAATTTGGAAACAGAAACTTAAAACGCCAATATCACGATATTATTTCAAGAATACATAATATCAACTTTTGATGCAGAATCAATATATATAAATAAGGCTTCATAATGTTGAAGGAAATTCGGACTTTTGGACAATTATTGGCGAAGACAACCGTTTGAATTTGGAAACAGAAACTTAAAACGTCAATTTCTCGATTTTACTTCAAGAATACATATTTTCAACTTTTGATGCAGAATCAATATATATAAAAAGGGCTTCATAATGTTGAAAGAAATTCGAACTTTTGACAATTATTGGCGAAGATACAACCGTTTGAATTTGGAAACAGAAACTTAAAACGCAAATTTCTCGATTTATTTCAAGAATACATACGTATTTCAACTTTTGATGCAGAATCAATATATATAAACAAGGGCTTCATAATGTTGAAAGAAATTCGGACTTTGGACAATTATTGGCGAAGATACAACCGTTTGAATTTGGAAACAGAAACTTAAAACGCCACTTTCTCGATTTTATTTCAAAATTACGTATTTTAAACTTTTGGACTTTGGATAATTATTGGCGAAGATACAACCATTTGAATTTGGAAACAGAAACTTAAAACGTAAATTTCTCGAATTTACTTCAAGAATACGTATTTTCAACTTTTGATGCAGAATCAATATATATAAAAAGGGCTTCATAATGTTGAAAGAAATTCGGACTTTGGACAATTATTGGCGAAGATACAACCGTTTGAATTTGGAAACAGAAACTTAAAACGCCAATTTCTCGATTTTACTTCAAGAATACATATTTTCAACTTTTGATGCAGAATCAATATGTATAAAAAGGGCTTCATAATGTTGGAAGAAATTCGGACTTTGGACAATTATTGGCGAAGATACAACCATTTGAATTTGGAAACAGAAACTTAAAACGTAAATTTCTCGAATTTACTTCAAGAATACATATTTTCAACTTTTGATGCAGAATCAATATATATAAAAAGGGCTTCATAATGTTGAAAGAAATTCGAACTTTTGACAATTATTGGCGAAGATACAACCGTTTGAATTTGGAAACAGAAACTTAAAACGTCAATTTCTCGAATTTACTTCAAGAATACATATTTTCAACTTTTGATGCAGAATCAATATATATATAAAGGGCTTCATAATGTTGAAAGAAATTCGAACTTTTGACAATTATTGGCGAAGATACAACCGTTTGAATTTGGAAACAGAAACTTAAAACGTCAATTTCTCGAATTTACTTCAAGAATACATATTTTCAACTTTTGATGCAGAATCAATATATATAAAAAGGGCTTCATAATGTTGAAAGAAATTCGAACTTTGGACAATTATTGGCGAAGATACAACCGTTTGAATTTGGAAACAGAAACTTAAAACGCCAATTTCTCGATTTTATTTCAAGAATACATATTTTCAACTTTTGATGCAGAATCAATATATATAAATAAGGCTTCATAATGTTGAAAGAAATTCGGACTTTGGACAATTATTGGCGAAGATACAACCATTTGAATTTGGAAACAGAAACTTAAAACGTCAATTTCTCGAATTTACTTCAAGAATACATATTTTCAACTTTTGATGCAGAATCAATATATATAAAAAGGGCTTCATAATGTTGAAAGAAATTCGAACTTTTGACAATTATTGGCGAAGATACAACCGTTTGAATTTGGAAACAGAAACTTAAAACGTCAATTTCTCGAATTTACTTCAAGAATACATATTTTCAACTTTTGATGCAGAATCAATATATATAAAAAGGGCTTCATAATGTTGAAAGAAATTCGAACTTTTGACAATTATTGGCGAAGATACAACCGTTTGAATTTGGAAACAGAAACTTAAAACGTCAATTTCTCGATATTATTTCAAGAATACATATTATCAACTTTTGATGCAGAATTAATATGGATAACAAGGGCTTCATAATGTTGAAAGAAATTCGGACTTTGGACAATTATTGGCGAAGATACAACCGTTTGAATTTGGAAACAGAAACTTAAAACGCAAATATCTCGATATTATTTCAAGAATACATACGAGTAATATCAACTTTTGATGCAGAATCAATATGGATAACAAGGGCTTCACAATGTTGAAAGAAATTCGGACTTTGGACAATTATTGGCGAAGATACAACCGTTTGAATTTGGAAACAGAAACTTAAAACGTAAATTTCTCGATTTATTTCAAGAATACATAGTTTCAACTTTTGATGCAGAATCAATATATATAAAAAGGGCTTCATAATGTTGAAAGAAATTCGAACTTTGGACAATTATTGGCGAAGATACAACCGTTTGAATTTGGAAACAGAAACTTAAAACGTAAATTTCTCGATATTTATCTTCAAGAATACATACGTATTTCAACTTTTGATGCAGAATCAATATATATAAAAAGGGCTTCATAATGTTGAAAGAAATTCGAACTTTGGACAATTATTGGCGAAGATACAACCGTTTGAATTTGGAAACAGAAACTTAAAACGTCAATTTCTCGAATTTACTTCAAGAATACATATTTTCAACTTTTGATGCAGAATCAATATATATAAAAAGGGCTTCATAATGTTGAAAGAAATTCGGACTTTGGACAATTATTGGCGAAGATACAACCGTTTGAATTTGGAAACAGAAACTTAAAACGTCAATTTCTCGAATTTACTTCAAGAATACATATTTTCAACTTTTGATGCAGAATCAATATATATAAAAAGGCTTCATAATGTTGAAAGAAATTCGAACTTTGGACAATTATTGGCGAAGATACAACCATTTGAATTTGGAAACAGAAACTTAAAACGTAAATTTCTCGAATTTACTTCAAGAATACATATTTTCAACTTTTGATGCAGAATCAATATATATAAAAAGGGCTTCATAATGTTGAAAGAAATTCGAACTTTTGACAATTATTGGCGAAGATACAACCGTTTGAATTTGGAAACAGAAACTTAAAACGTCAATTTCTCGAATTTACTTCAAGAATACATATTTTCAACTTTTGATGCAGAATCAATATATATAAAAAGGGCTTCATAATGTTGAAAGAAATTCTGACTTTTGACAATTATTGGCGAAGATACAACCATTTGAATTTGGAAACAGAAACTTAAAACGTAAATTTCTCGAATTTACTTCAAGAATACATATTTTCAACTTTTGATGCAGAATCAATATATATAAAAAGGGCTTCATAATGTTGAAAGAAATTCGAACTTTGGACAATTATTGGCGAAGATACAACCGTTTGAATTTGGAAACAGAAACTTAAAACGTCAATTTCTCGAATTTACTTCAAGAATACATATTTTCAACTTTTGATGCAGAATCAATATATATAAAAAGGGCTTCATAATGTTGAAAGAAATTCGAACTTTGGACAATTATTGGCGAAGATACAACCGTTTGAATTTGGAAACAGAAACTTAAAACGTCAATTTCTCGAATTTACTTCAAGAATACATATTTTCAACTTTTGATGCAGAATCAATATATATAAAAAGGGCTTCATAATGTTGAAAGAAATTCGGACTTTTGACAATTATTGGCGAAGATACAACCGTTTGAATTTGGAAACAGAAACTTAAAACGTCAATTTCTCGAATTTACTTCAAGAATACATATTTTCAACTTTTGATGCAGAATCAATATATATAAAAAGGGCTTCATAATGTTGAAAGAAATTCGAACTTTTGACAATTATTGGCGAAGATACAACCATTTGAATTTGGAAACAGAAACTTAAAACGTCAATTTCTCGAATTTACTTCAAGAATACATATTTTCAACTTTTGATGCAGAATCAATATATATAAAAAGGGCTTCATAATGTTGAAAGAAATTCGAACTTTTGACAATTATTGGCGAAGATACAACCGTTTGAATTTGGAAACAGAAACTTAAAACGTCAATTTCTCGAATTTACTTCAAGAATACATATTTTCAACTTTTGATGCAGAATCAATATATATAAAAAGGGCTTCATAATGTTGAAAGAAATTCGAACTTTTGACAATTATTGGCGAAGATACAACCGTTTGAATTTGGAAACAGAAACTTAAAACGCAAATTTCTCGATATTTATTTCAAGAATACACGTATTTTCAACTTTTGATGCAGAATCAATATGTATAAAAAGGGCTTCATAATGTTGAAAGAAATTCGGACTTTGGACAATTATTGGCGAAGATACAACCGTTTGAATTTGGAAACAGAAACTTAAAACGCCACTTTCTCGATTTTATTTCAAAATTACGTATTTTAAACTTTTGGACTTTGGATAATTATTGGCGAAGATACAACCATTTGAATTTGGAAACAGAAACTTACAACGTAAATTTATCGAATTTACTTCAAGAATACGTATTTTCAACTTTTGATGCAGAATCAATATATATAAAAAGGGCTTCATAATGTTGGAAGAAATTCGGACTTTGGACAATTATTGGCGAAGATACAACCGTTTGAATTTGGAAACAGAAACTTAAAACGTCAATTTCTCGATTTTATTTCAAGAATACATATTTTCAACTTTTGATGCAGAATCAATATATATAAAAAGGGCTTCATAATGTTGAAAGAAATTCGAACTTTTGACAATTATTGGCGAAGATACAACCGTTTGAATTTGGAAACAGAAACTTAAAACGTCAATTTCTCGAATTTACTTCAAGAATACATATTTTCAACTTTTGATGCAGAATCAATATATATAAAAAGGGCTTCATAATGTTGAAAGAAATTCGAACTTTTGACAATTATTGGCGAAGATACAACCGTTTGAATTTGGAAACAGAAACTTAAAACGTCAATTTCTCGAATTTACTTCAAGAATACATATTTTCAACTTTTGATGCAGAATCAATATATATAAAAAGGGCTTCATAATGTTGAAAGAAATTCGAACTTTTGACAATTATTGGCGAAGATACAACCGTTTGAATTTGGAAACAGAAACTTAAAACGTAAATTTCTCGAATTTACTTCAAGAATACATATTTTCAACTTTTGATGCAGAATCAATATATATAAAAAGGGCTTCATAATGTTGAAAGAAATTCGAACTTTGGACAATTATTGGCGAAGATACAACCGTTTGAATTTGGAAACAGAAACTTAAAACGCCACTTTCTCGATTTTATTTCAAAATTACGTATTTTAAACTTTTGGACTTTGGATAATTATTGCCGAAGATACAACCATTTGAATTTGGAAACAGAAACTTAAAACGTAAATTTCTCGAATTTACTTCAAGAATACGTATTTTCAACTTTTGATGCAGAATCAATATATATAAAAAGGGCTTCATAATGTTGAAAGAAATTCGAACTTTTGACAATTATTGGCGAAGATACAACCGTTTGAATTTGGAAACAGAAACTTAAAACGTCAATTTCTCGATTTTACTTCAAGAATACATATTTTCAACTTTTGATGCAGAATCAATATATATAAAAAGGGCTTCATAATGTTGAAAGAAATTCGGACTTTGGACAATTATTGGCGAAGATACAACCGTTTGAATTTGGAAACAGAAACTTAAAACGCCAATTTCTCGATTTTATTTCAAGAATACATAGTTTTCAACTTTTGATGCATAATCAATATATATATAAAGGACTTCATAATGTTGGAAGAAATTCGGACTTTGGACAATTATTAGCGAAGATACAGCCGTTTGAATTTGGAAACAGAAACTTAAAACGTCAATTTCTCGAATTTACTTCAAGAATACATATTTTCAACTTTTGATGCAGAATCAATATATATAAAAAGGGCTTCATAATGTTGAAAGAAATTCGAACTTTGGACAATTATTGGCGAAGATACAACCGTTTGAATTTGGAAACAGAAACTTAAAACGTCAATTTCTCGAATTTATTTCAAGAATACATATTTTCAACTTTTGATGCAGAATCAATATATATAAAAAGGCTTCATAATGTTGAAAGAAATTCGGACTTTGGACAATTATTGGCGAAGATACAACCGTTTGAATTTGGAAACAGAAACTTAAAACGTCAATTTCTCGATTTTACTTCAAGAATACGTATTTTCAACTTTTGATGCAGAATCAACATATATAAAAAGGGCTTCATAATGTTGAAAGAAATTCTGACTTTGGACAATTATTGGCGAAGATACAACCATTTGAATTTGGAAACAGAAACTTAAAACGTAAATTTCTCGAATTTACTTCAAGAATACATATTTTCAACTTTTGATGCAGAATCAATATATATAAAAAGGGCTTCATAATGTTGAAAGAAATTCGGACTTTTGACAATTATTGGCGAAGATACAACCGTTTGAATTTGGAAACAGAAACTTAAAACGCCAATTTCTCGATTTTATTTCAAGAATACATATTATCAACTTTTGATGCAGAATTAATATGGATAAAAAGGGCTTCATAATGTTGAAAGAAATTCGGACTTTGGACAATTATTGGCGAAGATACAACCGTTTGAATTTGGAAACAGAAACTTAAAACGTCAAATTTCTCGAATTTACTTCAAGAATACATATTTTCAACTTTTGATGCAGAATCAATATATATAAAAAGGGCTTCATAATGTTGAAAGAAATTCGAACTTTGGACAATTATTGGCGAAGATACAACCGTTTGAATTTGGAAACAGAAACTTAAAACGTAAATTTCTCGATATTATTTCAAGAATACATATTTTCAACTTTTGATGCAGAATCAATATATATAAAAGGGCTTCATAATGTTGGAAAGAAATTCGAGACTTTGGGACAATTATTGCGAAATAACCGTTTGAATTTGGAAACAGAAACTTAAAACGCAACTTATCGATCGATATTATTTCAAGAATACATACAGTAATTCGAACTTTTGATGCAGATCAACTATGAATAAACAGGCTTCAAATGTTAAACATTCGGACTTTGGATAATTATTGGCGAAGATACAACCATTTGAATTTGGAAACAGAAACTTAAAACGTAAATTTCTCGAATTTACTTCAAGAATACATATTTTCAACTTTTGATGCAGAATCAATATATATAAAAAGGGCTTCATAATGTTGAAAGAAATTCGAACTTTGGACAATTATTGGCGAAGATACAACCGTTTGAATTTGGAAACAGAAACTTAAAACGTCAATTTCTCGAATTTACTTCAAGAATACATATTTTCAACTTTTGATGCATAATCAATATATATATAAAGGACTTCATAATGTTGGAAGAAATTCGGACTTTGGACAATTATTGGCGAAGATACAGCCGTTTGAATTTGGAAACAGAAACTTAAAACGCCAATTTCTCGATTTTATTTCAAGAATACATATTTTCAACTTTTGATGCAGAATCAATATGTATAAAAAAGGCTTCATAATGTTGGAAGAAATTCGGACTTTGGACAATTATTGGCGAAGATACAACCATTTGAATTTGGAAACAGAAACTTAAAACGCAAATTTCTCGATTTTATTTCAAGAATACATATTTTCAACTTTTGATGCAGAATCAATATATATAAAAAGGGCTTCATAATGTTGAAAGAAATTCGAACTTTGGACAATTATTGGCGAAGATACAACCGTTTGAATTTGGAAACAGAAACTTAAAACGTCAATTTCTCGAATTTACTTCAAGAATACGTATTTTCAACTTTTGATGCAGAATCAACATATATAAAAAGGGCTTCATAATGTTGAAAGAAATTCTAACTTTGGACAATTATTGGCGAAGATACAACCATTTGAATTTGGAAACAGAAACTTAAAACGTAAATTTCTCGAATTTACTTCAAGAATACATATTTTCAACTTTTGATGCAGAATAATATAAGGGCTTCATAATGTTGGAAGAAATTCGACTTTGACAATTATTGGCGAAGATACAACCGTTTGAATTTGGAAACAGAAACTTAAAACGCCACTTAAACTTTTGGACCTTGGATAATTATTGGCGAAGATACAACCATTTGAATTTGGAAACAGAAACTTAAAACGTAAATTTCTCGAATTTACTTCAAGAATACATATTTTCAACTTTTGATGCAGAATCAATATATATAAAAAGGGCTTCATAATGTTGAAAGAAATTCGAACTTTGGACAATTATTGGCGAAGATACAACCGTTTGAATTTGGAAACAGAAACTTAAAACGTCAATTTCTCGAATTTACTTCAAGAATACATATTTTCAACTTTTGATGCAGAATCAATATATATATAAAGGGCTTCATAATGTTGAAAGAAATTCGGACTTTTGACAATTATTGGCGAAGATACAACCGTTTGAATTTGGAAACAGAAACTTAAAACGTCAATTTCTCGAATTTACTTCAAGATATCATATTTTCAACTTTTGATGCAGAATCAATATATATAAAAAGGGCTTCATAATGTTGAAAGAAATTCGAACTTTTGACAATTATTGGCGAAGATACAACCATTTGAATTTGGAAACAGAAACTTAAAACGTCAATTTCTCGAATTTACTTCAAGAATACATATTTTCAACTTTTGATGCAGAATCAATATATATAAATAAGGCTTCATAATGTTGAAGGAAATTCGGACATTTGACAATTATTGGCGAAGATACAACCATTTGAATTTGGAAACAGAAACTTAAAACGTCAATTTCTCGAATTTACTTCAAGAATACATATTTTCAACTTTTGATGCAGAATCAATATATATAAAAAGGGCTTCATAATGTTGAAAGAAATTCGGACTTTTGACAATTATTGGCGAAGATACAACCGTTTGAATTTGGAAACAGAAACTTAAAACGTCAATTTCTCGAATTTACTTCAAGAATACATATTTTCAACTTTTGATGCAGAATCAATATATATAAAAAGGGCTAATGTTGAAAGAAATTCGAACTTTGGACAATTATTGGCGAAGATACAACCGTTTGAATTTGGAAACAGAAACTTAAAACGCCAATTTCTCGATTTATTTCAAGAATACATATTTTCAACTTTTGATGCAGAATCAATATATATAAAAAGGGCTTCATAATGTTGAAAGAAATTCGGACTTTGGACAATTATTGGCGAAGATACAACCATTTGAATTTGGAAACAGAAACTTAAAACGTCAATTTCTCGAATTTACTTCAAGAATACATATTTTCAACTTTTGATGCAGAATCAATATATATAAAAAGGGCTTCATAATGTTGAAAGAAATTCGAACTTTTGACAATTATTGGCGAAGATACAACCGTTTGAATTTGGAAACAGAAACTTAAAACGTCAATTTCTCGAATTTACTTCAAGAATACATATTTTCAACTTTTGATGCAGAATCAATATATATAAAAAGGGCTTCATAATGTTGAAAGAAATTCGGACTTTGGACAATTATTGGCGAAGATACAACCGTTTGAATTTGGAAACAGAAACTTAAAACGCCAATTTCTCGATTTTATTTACAACAATTACGTATTTTAAACTTTTGGACTTTGGATAATTATTGGCGAAGATACAACCATTTGAATTTGGAAACAGAAACTTAAAACGTAAATTTCTCGAATTTACTTCAAGAATACGTATTTTCAACTTTTGATGCAGAATCAATATATATAAAAAGGGCTTCATAATGTTGAAAGAAATTCGGACTTTGGACAATTATTGGCGAAGATACAACCGTTTGAATTTGGAAACAGAAACTTAAAACGCCAATTTCTCGATTTTATTTCAAGAATACATATTTTCAACTTTTGATGCAGAATCAATATATATATAAAGGGCTTCATAATGTTGAAAGAAATTCGAACTTTGGACAATTATTGGCGAAGATACAACCGTTTGAATTTGGAAACAGAAACTTAAAACGTCAATTTCTCGATTTATTCAGAATACATTTTCAACTTTTGATGCAGAATAATTAAAAAGGGCTTCATAATGTTGAAAGAAATTCGAACTTTTGACAATTATTGGCGAAGATACAACCGTTTGAATTTGGAAACAGAAACTTAAAACGTCAATTTCTCGAATTTACTTCAAGAATACATATTTTCAACTTTTGATGCAGAATCAATATATATAAAAAGGGCTTCATAATGTTGAAAGAAATTCGAACTTTTGACAATTATTGGCGAAGATACAACCGTTTGAATTTGAAACAGAAACTTAAAACGTAAATTTCTCGATTTTATTTCAAGAATACATATTTTCAACTTTTGATGCAGAATCAATATATATAAAAAGGGCTTCATAATGTTGAAGGAAATTCGGACTTTGGACAATTATTGGCGAAGATACAACCGTTTGAATTTGGAAACAGAAACTTAAAACGTCAATTTCTCGAATTTACTTCAAGAATACATATTTTCAACTTTTGATGCAGAATCAATATATATAAAAAGGGCTTCATAATGTTGAAAGAAATTCTAACTTTGGACAATTATTGGCGAAGATACAACCATTTGGAATTTGGAAACAGAAACTTAAAACGTAAATTTCTCGAATTTACTTCAAGAATACATATTTTCAACTTTTGATGCAGAATCAATATATATAAAAAGGGCTTCATAATGTTGAAAGAAATTCGAACTTTTGACAATTATTGGCGAAGATACAACCGTTTGAATTTGGAAACAGAAACTTAAAACGCCACTTAAACTTTTGGACCTTGGATAATTATTGGCGAAGATACAACCATTTGAATTTGGAAACAGAAACTTAAAACGTAAATTTCTCGAATTTACTTCAAGAATACGTAGTTTCAACTTTTGATGCAGAATCAATATATATAAAAAGGGCTTCATAATGTTGAAAGAAATTCGGACTTTGGACAATTATTGGCGAAGATACAACCGTTTGAATTTGGAAACAGAAACTTAAAACGTCAATTTCTCGAATTTACTTCAAGAATACATATTTTCAACTTTTGATGCAGAATCAATATATATAAAAGGGCTTCATAATGTTGGAAGAAATTCGATTTTGGACAATTATTGGCGAAGATACAACCGTTTGAATTTGGAAACAGAAACTTAAAACGTCAATTTCTCGATTTACTTCAAGAATACATATTTTCAACTTTTGATGCAGAATCAATATGGATAAAAAGGGCTTCATAATGTTGAAAGAAATTCGGACTTTGGACAATTATTGGCGAAGATACAACCATTTGAATTTGGAAACAGAAACTTAAAACGCCAATTTCTCGATTTTATTTCAAGAATACATATTTTCAACTTTTGATGCAGAATCAATATATATAAATAAGGCTTCATAATGTTGAAGGAAATTCGACTTTGGACAATTATTGGCGAAGATACAACCATTTGAATTTGGAAACAGAAACTTAAAACGTCAATTTCTCGAATTTACTTCAAGAATACATATTTTCAACTTTTGATGCAGAATCAATATATATAAAAAGGGCTTCATAATGTTGAAAGAAATTCGAACTTTGGACAATTATTGGCGAAGATACAACCGTTTGAATTTGGAAACAGAAACTTAAAACGTCAATTTCTCGAATTTACTTCAAGAATACATATTTTCAACTTTTGATGCAGAATCAATATATATAAAAAGGGCTTCATAATGTTGAAAGAAATTCGAACTTTGGACAACTATTGGCGAAGATACAACCGTTTGAATTTGGAAACAGAAACTTAAAACGCCAATTTCTCGATTTATTTCAAGAATACATATTTTCAACTTTTGATGCAGAATCAATATATATAAAAGGGCTTCATAATGTTGGAAGAAATTCGGACTTTGGACAATTATTGGCGAAGATACAACCATTTGAATTTGGAAACAGAAACTTAAAACGTCAATTTCTCGAATTTACTTCAAGAATACATATTTTCAACTTTTGATGCAGAATCAATATATATAAAAAGGGCTTCATAATGTTGAAAGAAATTCGAACTTTGGACAATTATTGGCGAAGATACAACCGTTTGAATTTGGAAACAGAAACTTAAAACGCCAATATCTCGATATTTATTTCAAGAATACATATTATCAACTTTTGATGCAGAATGAATATATATAAATAAGGCTTCATAATGTTGAACGGAAATTCGGACTTTGGACAATTATTGGCGAAGATACAACCGTTTGAATTTGGAAACAGAAACTTAAAACGCCACTTTCTCGATTTTATTTCAAAATTACGTATTTTAAACTTTTGACTTTGGATAATTATTGGCGAAGATACAACCATTTGAATTTGGAAACAGAAACTTAAAACGTAAATTTCTCGAATTTACTTCAAGAATACGTATTTTCAACTTTTGATGCAGAATCAATATATATAAAAAGGGCTTCATAATGTTGAAAGAAATTCGGACTTTTGACAATTATTGGCGAAGATACAACCGTTTGAATTTGGAAACAGAAACTTAAAACGCCAATTTCTCGATTTTATTTCAAGAATACATATTTTCAACTTTTGATGCAGAATCAATATATATATAAAGGGCTTCATAATGTTGAAAGAAATTCGAACTTTGGACAATTATTGGCGAAGATACAACCGTTTGAATTTGGAAACAGAAACTTAAAACGTCAATTTCTCGAATTTACTTCAAGAATACATATTTTCAACTTTTGATGCAGAATCAATATATATAAAAAGGGCTTCATAATGTTGAAAGAAATTCGAACTTTTGACAATTATTGGCGAAGATACAACCGTTTGAATTTGGAAACAGAAACTTAAAACGTCAATTTCTCGAATTTACTTCAAGAATACATATTTTCAACTTTTGATGCAGAATCAATATATATAAAAAGGGCTTCATAATGTTGAAAGAATTTCGAATTTGGAACAACTATAAACAGAAACTTAAAACGTCAATTTCTCGATTTTTATTTCAAGAAAACATATTTTCAACTTTTGATTCAAAATCAATATGGATAAAAAGGGCTTCATAAAGTTGGAAGAAATTCGGACTTTGGACAATTATTGGCAAGGATACAACCATTTGAATTTGGAAACAGAAACTTAAAACGTAAATTTCTCGAATTTACTTCAAGAATACATATTTTCAACTTTTGATGCAGAATCAATATATATAAAAAGGGCTTCATAATGTTGGAAGAAATTCGGACTTTGGACAATTATTGGCGAAGATACAGCCGTTTGAATTTGGAAACAGAAACTTAAAACGTCAATTTCTCGAATTTACTTCAAGAATACATATTTTCAACTTTTGATGCAGAATCAATATATATAAAAAGGGCTTCATAATGTTGAAAGAAATTCTGAACTTTGGACAATTATTGGCGAAGATACAACCGTTTGAATTTGGAAACAGAAACTTAAAACGTCAATTTCTCGAATTTACTTCAAGAATACATATTTTCAACTTTTGATGCAGAATTAATATATATAAAAAGGGCTTCATAATGTTGAAAGAAATTCGAACTTTTGACAATTATTGGCGAAGATACAACCGTTTGAATTTGGAAAGAGAAACTTAAAACGCAAATATCTCGATATTATTCAAGAATACATACGAGTAATATCAACTTTTGATGCAGAATCAATATGGATAACAAGGGCTTCACAATGTTGAAAGAAATTCGGACTTTGGACAATTATTGGCGAAGATACAACCATTTGAATTTGGAAACAGAAACTTAAAACGCCACTTTCTCGATTTTATTTCAAAATTACGTATTTTAAACTTTTGGACTTTGGATAATTATTGGCGAAGATACAACCATTTGAATTTGGAAACAGAAACTTAAAACGTAAATTTATCGAATTTACTTCAAAATACGTAGTTTCAACTTTTGATGCAGAATCAATATATATAAAAAGGGCTTCATAATGTTGGAAGAAATTCGACTTTTGACAATTATTGGCGAAGATACAACCGTTTGAATTTGGAAACAGAAACTTAAAACGCCAATTTCTCGATTTTTTTTCAAGAATACATATTTTCAACTTTTGATTCAAAATCAATATGGATAAAAAGGGCTTCATAAAGTTGGAAGAAATTCGGACTTTGGACAATTATTGGCAAAGATACAACCATTTGAATTTGGAAACAGAAACTTAAAACGTAAATTTCTCGAATTTACTTCAAGAATACATATTTTCAACTTTTGATGCATAATCAAAATATATAAAAAGGGCTTCATAATGTTGGAAGAAATTCGAGGACTTTGACAATTATTGGCGAAGATACAACCGTTTGAATTTGGAAACAGAAACTTAAAACGCAAATTTCTCGAATTTACTTCAAGAATACATATTTTCAACTTTTGATGCATAATCAATATATATATAAAGGGCTTCATAATGTTGGAAGAAATTCGGACTTTGGACAATTATTAGCGAAGATACAGCCGTTTGAATTTGGAAACAGAAACTTAAAACGTCAATTTCTCGAATTTATTCAAGAATACATATTTTCAACTTTTGATTCAGAATCAATATGGATAAAAAGGGCTTCATAAAGTTGGAAGAAATTCGGACTTTGGACAATTATTGGCGAAGATACAACCATTTGAATTTGTAAACAGAAACTTAAAACGTCAATTTCTCGATTTTATTTCAAGAATACATATTTTCAACTTTTGATGCAGAATCAATATATATAAAAAGGCTTCATAATGTTGAAAGAAATTCGGACTTTGGACAATTATTGGCGAAGATACAACCGTTTGAATTTGGAAACAGAAACTTAAAACGCAAATTTCTCGAATTTACTTCAAGAATACATATTTTCAACTTTTGATGCAGAATCAATATATATAAAAAGGGCTTCATAATGTTGAAAGAAATTCGAACTTTTGACAATTATTGGCGAAGATACAACCGTTTGAATTTGGAAACAGAAACTTAAAACGCCACTTTCTCGATTTTATTTCAAAATGACGTATTTTAAACTTTTGGACTTTGGATAATTATTGGCGAAGATACAACCATTTGAATTTGGAAACAGAAACTTAAAACGTAAATTTCTCGAATTTACTTCAAGAATACATATTTTCAACTTTTGATGCAGAATCAATATATATAAAAAGGGCTTCATAATGTTGGAAGAAATTCGGACTTTGGACAATTATTGGCGAAGATACAACCGTTTGAATTTGGAAACAGAAACTTAAAACGTCAATTTCTCGAATTTACTTCAAGAATACATATTTTCAACTTTTGATGCAGAATCAATATATATAAAAAGGGCTTCATAATGTTGAAAGAAATTCTAACTTTTGACAATTATTGGCGAAGATACAACCGTTTGAATTTGGAAACAGAAACTTAAAACGCCAATTTCTCGATTTTTTCAAGAATACATAATATCAACTTTTGATGCAG
Source organism: Drosophila paucipuncta (assembly GCA_035043875.1). Classification (NCBI taxonomy): domain Eukaryota; kingdom Metazoa; phylum Arthropoda; class Insecta; order Diptera; family Drosophilidae; genus Drosophila; species Drosophila paucipuncta. Next base: position 175,153 of record JAWNMP010000090.1, on the reverse strand, counting down.
AATTAATATGGATAACAAGGGTTTCATAATGTTGAAAGAAATTCGGACTTTGGACAATTATTGGCGAAGATACAACCGTTTGAATTTGGAAACAGAAACTTAAAACGCCACTTTCTCGATTTTATTTCAAAATGACGTATTTTAAACTTTTGGACTTTGGATAATTATTGGCGAAGATACAACCATTTGAATTTGGAAACAGAAACTTACAACGTAAATTTATCGATTTTATTTCAAAATTACGTAGTTTCAACTTTTATGCATAATCAATATATATAAGAAGGGCTTCATAATGTTGGAAGAATTTCGGACTTTGGACAATTATTGACGAAGATACAGCCGTTTGAATTTGGAAACAGAAACTTAAAACGCCAATTTCTCGATTTTATTTCAAGAATACATATTTTCAACTTTTGATGCAGAATCAATATGGATAAAAAGGGCTTCATAATGTTGGAAGAAATTCGGACTTTGGACAATTATTGGCGAAGATACAACCATTTGAATTTGGAAACAGAAACTTAAAACGTCAATTTCTCGAATTTACTTCAAGAATACATATTTTCAACTTTTGATGCAGAATCAATATATATAAAAAGGGCTTCATAATGTTGAAAGAAATTCGAACTTTTGACAATTATTGGCGAAGATACAACCGTTTGAATTTGGAAACAGAAACTTAAAACGCAAATTTCTCGAATTTACTTCAAGAATACATATTTTCAACTTTTGATGCAGAATCAATATGGATAAAAAGGGCTTCATAATGTTGAAAGAAATTCGGACTTTGGACAATTATTGGCGAAGATACAACCGTTTGAATTTGGAAACAGAAACTTAAAACGCCAATTTCTCGATTTTTCTTCAAGAATACATAATATCAACTTTTGATGCAGAATTAATATGGATAACAAGGGTTTCATAATGTTGAAAGAAATTCGGACTTTGGACAATTATTGGCGAAGATACAACCGTTTGAATTTGGAAACAGAAACTTAAAACGCAAATATCTCGATATTACTTCAAGAATACATACGAGTAATATCAACTTTTGATGCAGAATCAATATGTATAACAAGGGCTTCACAATGTTGAAAGAAATTCGGACTTTGGACAATTATTGGCGAAGATACAACCGTTTGAATTTGGAAACAGAAACTTAAAACGCCACTTTCTCGATTTTATTTCAAAATTACGTATTTTAAACTTTTGGACTTTGGATAATTATTGGCGAAGATACAACCATTTGAATTTGGAAACAGAAACTTACAACGTAAATTTATCGATTTAATTTCAAAATTACGTAGTTTCTACTTTTGATGCATAATCAATATATATAAGAAGGGCTTCATAATGTTGGAAGAAATTCGGACTTTGGACAATTATTGGCGAAGATACAACCGTTTGAATTTGGAAACAGAAACTTAAAACGCCAATTTCTCGATTTTTTTTCAAGAATACATATTTTCAACTTTTGATGCAGAATCAATATATATATAAAGGGCTTCATAATGTTGAAAGAAATTCGAACTTTTGACAATTATTGGCGAAGATACAACCGTTTGAATTTGGAAACAGAAACTTAAAACGTCAATTTCTCGAATTTACTTCAAGAATACATATTTTCAACTTTTGATGCAGAATCAATATATATAAAAAGGGCTTCATAATGTTGAAAGAAATTCGAACTTTTGACAATTATTGGCGAAGATACAACCGTTTGAATTTGGAAACAGAAACTTAAAACGTCAATTTCTCGAATTTACTTCAAGAATACATATTTTCAACTTTTGATGCAGGATCAATATATATAAAAGGACTTCATAATGTTGAAAGAATTTCGGAATTTGGACAACTATAAACAGAAACTTAAAACGCCAATTTCTCGATTTTATTTCAAGAAAACATATTTTCAACTTTTGATTCAAAATCAATATGGATAAAAGGGCTTCATAAAGTTGGAAGAAATTCGGACTTTGGACAATTATTGGCGAAGGATACAACCATTTGAATTTGGAAACAGAAACTTAAAACGTAAATTTCTCGAATTTACTTCAAGAATACATATTTTCAACTTTTGATGCAGAATCAATATATATAAAAAGGGCTTCATAATGTTGGAAGAAATTCGGACTTTGGACAATTATTGGCGAAGATACAGCCGTTTGAATTTGGAAACAGAAACTTAAAACGCCAATTTCTCGATTTTATTTCAAGAATACATATTTTCAACTTTTGATGCAGAATCAATATATATAAAAAGGGCTTCATAATGTTGGAAGAAATTCTGACTTTTGACAATTATTGGCGAAGATACAACCGTTTGAATTTGGAAACAGAAACTTAAAACGTCAATTTCTCGAATTTACTTCAAGAATACATAATATCAACTTTTGATGCAGAATTAATATGGATAAAAAGGGTTTCATAATGTTGAAAGAAATTCGGACTTTGGACAATTATTGGCGAAGATACAACCGTTTGAATTTGGAAACAGAAACTTAAAACGCAAATATCTCGATATTATTTCAAGAATACATACGAGTAATATCAACTTTTGATGCAGAATCAATATGGATAACAAGGGCTTCACAATGTTGAAAGAAATTCGGACTTTGGACAATTATTGGCGAAGATACAACCATTTGAATTTGGAAACAGAAACTTAAAACGCCACTTTCTCGATTTTATTTCAAAATTACGTATTTTAAACTTTTGGACTTTGGATAATTATTGGCGAAGATACAACCATTTGAATTTGGAAACAGAAACTTACAACGTAAATTTATCGATTTTATTTCAAGAATTACGTAGTTTCAACTTTTGATGCATAATCAATATATATAAGAAGGGCTTCATAATGTTGGAAGAAATTCGGACTTTGGACAATTATTGGCGAAGATACAACCGTTTGAATTTGGAAACAGAAACTTAAAACGCCAATTTCTCGATTTTATTTCAAGAATACATATTTTCAACTTTTGATTCAAAATCAATATGGATAAAAAGGGCTTCATAAAGTTGGAAGAAATTCGGACTTTGGACAATTATTGGCAAAGATACAACCATTTGAATTTGGAAACAGAAACTTAAAACGTAAATTTCTCGAATTTACTTCAAGAATACATATTTTCAACTTTTGATGCAGAATCAAAATATATAAAAAGGGCTTCATAATGTTGAAAGAAATTCGAACTTTTGACAATTATTGGCGAAGATACAACCGTTTGAATTTGGAAACAGAAACTTAAAACGTAAATTTCTCGAATTTACTTCAAGAATACATATTTTCAACTTTTGATGCAGAATCAATATATATATAAAGGGCTTCATAATGTTGAAAGAAATTCGAACTTTTGACAATTATTGGCGAAGATACAACCGTTTGAATTTGGAAACAGAAACTTAAAACGTCAATTTCTCGAATTTACTTCAAGAATACATATTTTCAACTTTTGATGCAGAATCAATATATATAAAAAGGGCTTCATAATGTTGAAAGAAATTCGAACTTTGGACAATTATTGGCGAAGATACAACCATTTGAATTTGGAAACAGAAACTTAAAACGCCAATTTCTCGATTTTACTTCAAGAATACATATTTTCAACTTTTGATGCAGAATCAATATATATAAAAAGGGCTTCATAATGTTGAACGAAATTCGAACTTTTGACAATTATTGGCGAAGATACAACCGTTTGAATTTGGAAACAGAAACTTAAAACGTAAATTTCTCGAATTTACTTCAAGAATACATATTTTCAACTTTTGATGCAGAATCAATATATATAAAAAGGGCTTCATAATGTTGAAAGAAATTCGAACTTTGGACAATTATTGGCGAAGATACAACCGTTTGAATTTGGAAACAGAAACTTAAAACGCCACTTTCTCGATTTTATTTCAAAATGACGTATTTTAAACTTTTGGACTTTGGATAATTATTGGCGAAGATACAACCATTTGAATTTGGAAACAGAAACTTAAAACGTAAATTTCTCGAATTTACTTCAAGAATACATATTTTCAACTTTTGATGCAGAATCAATATATATAAAAAGGGCTTCATAATGTTGAAAGAAATTCGGACTTTGGACAATTATTGGCGAAGATACAACCGTTTGAATTTGGAAACAGAAACTTAAAACGTCAATTTCTCGAATTTACTTCAAGAATACATATTTTCAACTTTTGATGCAGAATCAATATATATAAAAAGGCTTCATAATGTTGAAAGAAATTCTAACTTTTGACAATTATTGGCGAAGATACAACCGTTTGAATTTGGAAACAGAAACTTAAAACGTCAATTTCTCGAATTTACTTCAAGAATACATATTTTCAACTTTTGATGCAGAATTAATATATATAAAAAGGGCTTCATAATGTTGAAAGAAATTCGAACTTTTGACAATTATTGGCGAAGATACAACCGTTTGAATTTGGAAACAGAAACTTAAAACGCCACTTTCTCGATTTTATTTCAAAATGACGTATTTTAAACTTTTGGACTTTGGATAATTATTGGCGAAGATACAACCATTTGAATTTGGAAACAGAAACTTACAACGTAAATTTATCGATTTTATTTCAAAATTACGTAGTTTCAACTTTTATGCATAATCAATATATATAAGAAGGGCTTCATAATGTTGGAAGAAATTCGGACTTTGGACAATTATTGACGAAGATACAGCCGTTTGAATTTGGAAACAGAAACTTAAAACGCCAATTTCTCGATTTTTTTCAAGAATACATATTTTCAACTTTTGATTCAGAATCAATATGGATAAAAAGGGCTTCATAAAGTTGGAAGAAATTCGGACTTTGGACAATTATTGGCGAAGATACAACCATTTGAATTTGGAAACAGAAACTTAAAACGTCAATTTCTCGAATTTACTTCAAGAATACATATTTTCAACTTTTGATGCAGAATCAATATATATAAAAAGGGCTTCATAATGTTGAAAGAAATTCGAACTTTGGACAATTATTGGCGAAGATACAACCGTTTGAATTTGGAAACAGAAACTTAAAACGCAAATTTCTCGATTTTTCTTCAAGAATACATAATATCAACTTTTGATGCAGAATCAATATGGATAACAAGGGCTTCATAATGTTGAAAGAAATTCGGACTTTGGACAATTATTGGCGAAGATACAACCGTTTGAATTTGGAAACAGAAACTTAAAACGCCAATTTCTCGATTTTATTTCAAGAATACATAATATCAACTTTTGATGCAGAATTAATATGGATAACAAGGGTTTCATAATGTTGAAAGAAATTCGGACTTTGGACAATTATTGGCGAAGATACAACCGTTTGAATTTGGAAACAGAAACTTAAAACGCAAATATCTCGATATTATTTCAAGAATACATACGAGTAATATCAACTTTTGATGCAGAATCAATATGGATAACAAGGGCTTCACAATGTTGAAAGAAATTCGGACTTTGGACAATTATTGGCGAAGATACAACCGTTTGAATTTGGAAACAGAAACTTAAAACGCCACTTTCTCGATTTTATTTCAAAATGACGTATTTTAAACTTTTGGACTTTGGATAATTATTGGCGAAGATACAACCATTTGAATTTGGAAACAGAAACTTACAACGTAAATTTATCGATTTTATTTCAAAATTACGTAGTTTCAACTTTTATACATAATCAATACATATAAGACGGGCTTCATAATGTTGGAAGAAATTCGGACTTTGGACAATTATTGGCGAAGATACAGCCGTTTGAATTTGGAAACAGAAACTTAAAACGCCAATTTCTCGATTTTTTTCAAGAATACATATTTTCAACTTTTGATTCAGAATCAATATGGATAAAAGGGCTTCATAAAGTTGGAAGAAATTCGGACTTTGGACAATTATTGGCGAAGATACAACCATTTGAATTTGTAAACAGAAACTTAAAACGCCAATTTCTCGATTTTATTTCAAGAATACATATTTTCAACTTTTGATGCAGAATCAATATATATAAAAAGGGCTTCATAATGTTGAAAGAAATTCGAACTTTGGACAATTATTGGCGAAGATACAACCGTTTGAATTTGGAAACAGAAACTTAAAACGCAAATATCTCAATATTATTTCAAGAATACATACGAGTAATATCAACTTTTGATGCAGAATCAATATGGATACCAAGGGCTTCACAATGTTGAAAGAAATTCGGACTTTGGACAATTATTGGCGAAGATACAACCGTTTGAATTTGGAAACAGAAACTTAAAACGCCAATTTCTCGATTTTTCTTCAAGAATACATAATATCAACTATTGATGCAGAATTAATATGGATAACAAGGGTTTCATAATGTTGAAAGAAATTCGGACTTTGGACAATTATTGGCGAAGATACAACCGTTTGAATTTGGAAACAGAAACTTAAAACGCAAATTTCTCGAATTTACTTCAAGAATACATATTTTCAACTTTTGATGCAGAATCAATATATATAAAAAGGGCTTCATAATGTTGAAAGAAATTCGAACTTTGGACAATTATTGGCGAAGATACAACCGTTTGAATTTGGAAACAGAAACTTAAAACGTAAATTTCTCGAATTTACTTCAAGAATACATATTTTCAACTTTTGATGCAGAATCAATATATATAAAAAGGGCTTCATAATGTTGAAAGAAATTCGAACTTTTGACAATTATTGGCGAAGATACAACCGTTTGAATTTGGAAACAGAAACTTAAAACGCCACTTTCTCGATTTTATTTCAAGAATGACGTATATTTAAAACATTTTGGACTTTGGATAATTATTGGCGACGATACAACCATTTGAATTTGGAAACAGAAACTTAAAACGTAAATTTCTCGAATTTACTTCAAGAATACATATTTTCAACTTTTGATGCAGAATCAATATATATAAAAAGGGCTTCATAATGTTGAAAGAAATTCGAACTTTGGACAATTATTGGCGAAGATACAACCGTTTGAATTTGGAAACAGAAACTTAAAACGCCAATTTCTCGATTTTACTTCAAGAATACATATTTTCAACTTTTGATGCAGAATCAATATATATAAATAAGGTTTCATCATTTTGGAAGAAATTCTGACATTGGACAATTATTGGCAAAGATACAACCATTCGAATTTGGAAACAGAAACTTAAAACGTAAATTTCTCGATTTTATTTCAAGAATACATATTTTCAACTTTTGATACATAATCAATATATATAAAAAGGGCTTCATAATGTTGAAAGAAATTCGAACTTTGGACAATTATTGGCGAAGATACAACCGTTTGAATTTGGAAACAGAAACTTAAAACGCCAATTTCTCGATTTTTTTCAAGAATACATAATATCAACTTTTGATGCAGAATTAATATGGATAACAAGGGCTTCATAATGTTGAAAGAAATTCGGACTTTGGACAATTATTGGCAAAGATACAACCGTTTGAATTTGGAAACAGAAACTTAAAACGTAAATTTCTCGAATTTACTTCAAGAATACATATTTTCAACTTTTGATGCAGAATCAATATATATAAAAAGGGCTTCATAATGTTGAAAGAAATTCGGACTTTGGACAATTATTGGCGAAGATACAACCGTTTGAATTTGGAAACAGAAACTTAAAACGCAAATTTCTCGAATTTACTTCAAGAATACATATTTTCAACTTTTGATGCAGAATCAATATATATAAAAAGGGCTTCATAATGTTGAAAGAAATTCGGACTTTGGACAATTATTGGCGAAGATACAACCGTTTGAAATTGGAAACAGAAACTTAAAACGCCAATATCTCGATATTATTTCAAGAATACATAATATCAACTTTTGCTGCAGAATTAATATGGATAACAAGGGCTTCATAATGTTGAAAGAAATTCGGACTTTAGACAATTATTGGCGAAGATACAACCGTTTGAATTTGGAAACAGAAACTTAAAACGCCACTTTCTCGATTTTATTTCAAAATGACGTATTTTAAACTTTTGGACTTTGGATAATTATTGGCGAAGATACAACCATTTGAATTTGGAAACAGAAACTTACAACGTAAATTTCTCGATTTTACTTCAAGAATTACGTAGTTTCAACTTTTGATGCAGAATCAATATATATAAGAAGGGCTTCATAATGTTGGAAGAAATTCGGACTTTGGACAATTATTGGCGAAGATACAACCGTTTGAATTTGGAAACAGAAACTTAAAACGCCAATTTCTCGAATTTTCTTCAAGAATACATATTTTCAACTTTTGATGCAGAATCAATATATATAAAAAGGGCTTCATAATGTTGAAAGAAATTCGAACTTTGGACAATTATTGGCGAAGATACAACCATTTGAATTTGGAAACAGAAACTTAAAACGTAAATTTCTCGATTTTACTTCAAGAATACATATTTTTAACTTTTGATGCAGAATCAATATATATAAAAAGGGCTTCATAATGTTGAAAGAAATTCGAACTTTGGACAATTATTGGCGAAGATACAACCCTTTGAATTTGGAAACAGAAACTTAAAACGTCAATTTCTCGAATTTACTTCAAGAATACATATTTTCAACTTTTGATGCAGAATCAATATATATATAAAGGACTTCATAATGTTTGAAGAAATTCGGACTTTGGACAATTATTAGCGAAGATACAGCCGTTTGAATTTGGAAACAGAAACTTAAAACGCCAATTTCTCGATTTTTTTCAAGAATACATATTTTCAACTTTTGATTCAGAATCAATATGGATAAAAAGGGCTTCATAAAGTTGGAAGAAATTCGGACTTTGGACAATTATTGGCGAAGATACAACCATTTGAATTTGGAAACAGAAACTTAAAACGTAAATTTCTCGAATTTACTTCAAGAATACATATTTTCAACTTTTGATGCAGAATCAATATATATAAAAAGGGCTTCATAATGTTGAACGAAATTCGAACTTTGGACAATTATTGGCGAAGATACAACCGTTTGAATTTGGAAACAGAAACTTAAAACGCCAATTTATCGATTTTATTTCAAAATTACGTATTTTCAACTTTTGATGCAGAATCAACATATATAAAAAGGCTTCATAATGTTGACGAAATTCGGACTTTGGACAATTATTGGCGACCGTTTGAATTTGGAAACAGAAACTTAAAACGTCAATTTCTCGATTTTATTTCAAGAATACATATTTTCAACTTTTGATGCAGAATCAATATATATAAAAAGGGCTTCATAATGTTGAAAGAAATTCGGACTTTGGACAATTATTGGCGAAGATACAACCGTTTGAATTTGGAAACAGAAACTTAAAACGTAAATTTCTCGAATTTACTTCAAGAATACATATTTTCAACTTTTGATGCAGAATCAATATATATAAAAAGGGCTTCATAATGTTGAAAGAAATTCGGACTTTGGACAATTATTGGCGAAGATACAACCGTTTGAAATTGGAAACAGAAACTTAAAACGCCAATATCTCGATATTACTTCAAGAATACATATTTTCAACTTTTGATGCAGAATTAATATATATAAAAAGGGCTTCATAATGTTGAAAGAAATTCGAACTTTTGACAATTATTGGCGAAGATACAACCGTTTGAATTTGGAAACAGAAACTTAAAACGCCACTTTCTCGATTTTATTTCAAAATGACGTATTTTAAACTTTTGGACTTTGGATAATTATTGGCGAAGATACAACCATTTGAATTTGGAAACAGAAACTTACAACGTAAATTTATCGATTTTATTTCAAAATTACGTAGTTTCAACTTTTGATGCATAATCAATATATATAAGAAGGGCTTCATAATGTTGGAAGAAATTCGGACTTTGGACAATTATTGGCGAAGATACAACCGTTTGAATTTGGAAACAGAAACTTAAAACGCCAATTTCTCGATTTTTTTTCAAGAATACATATTTTCAACTTTTGATTCAAAATCAATATGGATAAAAGGGGCTTCATAAAGTTGGAAGAAATTCGGACTTTGGACAATTATTGGCAAAGATACAACCATTTGAATTTGGAAACAGAAACTTTAAACGTAAATTTCTCGATTTTATTTCAAGAATACATATTTTTAACTTTTGATGCATAATCAATATATAAAAAGGGCTTCATAATGTTGGAAGAAATTCGGACTTTGGACAATTATTGGCGAAGATACAACCCTTTGAATTTGGAAACAGAAACTTAAAACGCCAATTTCTCGATTTTTTTCAAGAATACATATTTTCAACTTTTGATGCAGAATCAATATATATATAAAGGACTTCATAATGTTTGAAGAAATTCGGACTTTGGACAATTATTAGCGAAGATACAGCCGTTTGAATTTGGAAACAGAAACTTAAAACGCCAATTTCTCGATTTTTTTTCAAGAATACATATTTTCAACTTTTGATTCAGAATCAATATGGATAAAAAGGGCTTCATAAAGTTGGAAGAAATTCGGACTTTGGACAATTATTGGCGAAGATACAACCATTTGAATTTGGAAACAGAAACTTAAAACGTAAATTTCTCGAATTTACTTCAAGAATACATATTTTCAACTTTTGATGCAGAATCAATATATATAAAAAGGGCTTCATAATGTTGAAAGAAATTCGAACTTTGGACAATTATTGGCGAAGATACAACCGTTTGAATTTGGAAACAGAAACTTAAAACGTCAATTTCTCGAATTTACTTCAAGAATACGTATTTTCAACTTTTGATGCAGAATCAACATATATAAAAAGGGCTTCATAATGTTGAACGAAATTCGAACTTTTGACAATTATTGGCGAAGATACAACCGTTTGAATTTGGAAACAGAAACTTAAAACGTCAATTTCTCGAATTTACTTCAAGAATACATATTTTCAACTTTTGATGCAGAATCAATATATATAAAAAGGGCTTCATAATGTTGAAAGAAATTCGAACTTCTGACAACTATTGGCGAAGATACAACCGCTTGAATTTGGAAACAGAAACTTAAAACGCCACTTTCTCGATTTTATTTCAAAATTACGTATTTTAAACTTTTGGACTTTGGATAATTATTGGCGAAGATACAACCATTTGAATTTGGAAACAGAAACTTAAAACGTAAATTTCTCGAATTTACTTCAAGAATACATATTTTCAACTTTTGATGCAGAATCAATATATATAAAAAGGGCTTCATAATGTTGGAAGAAATTCGGACTTTGGACAATTATTGGCGAAGATACAACCGTTTGAATTTGGAAACAGAAACTTAAAACGCCAATTTCTCGATTTTACTTCAAGAATACATATTTTCAACTTTTGATGCATAATCAATATATATATACAGGACTTCATAATGTTGGAAGAAATTCGGACTTTGGACAATTATTAGCGAAGATACAGCCGTTTGAATTTGGAAACAGAAACTTAAAACGCCAATTTCTCGATTTTTCTTCAAGAATACATATTTTCAACTTTTGATGCAGAATCAATATGTATAAAAAGGGCTTCATAAAGTTGGAAGAAATTCGAACTTTGGACAATTATTGGCGAAGATACAACCATTTGAATTTGTAAACAGAAACTTAAAACGCCAATTTCTCGATTTTATTTCAAGAATACATAGTGTCAACTTTTGATGCAGAATCAATATATATAAAAAGGCTTCATAATGTTGAAAGAAATTCGAACTTTGGACAATTATTGGCGAAGATACAACCATTTGAATTTGGAAACAGAAACTTAAAACGTAAATTTCTCGAATTTACTTCAAGAATACGTATTTTCAACTTTTGATGCAGAATCAATATATATAAAAAGGGCTTCATAATGTTGAAAGAAATTCGAACTTTTGACAATTATTGGCGAAGATACAACCGTTTGAATTTGGAAACAGAAACTTAAAACGTCAATTTCTCGAATTTACTTCAAGAATACATATTTTCAACTTTTGATGCAGAATCAATATATATAAATAAGGCTTCATAATGTTGAAAGAAATTCGAACTTTGGACAATTATTGGCGAAGATACAACCGTTTGAATTTGGAAACAGAAACTTAAAACGTCAATTTCTCGAATTTACTTCAAGAATACGTATTTTCAACTTTTGATGCAGAATCAACATATATAAAAAGGGCTTCATAATGTTGAAAGAAATTCTGACTTTGGACAATTATTGGCGAAGATACAACCATTTGAATTTGGAAACAGAAACTTAAAACGTAAATTTCTCGAATTTACTTCAAGAATACATATTTTCAACTTTTGATGCAGAATCAATATATATAAAAAGGGCTTCATAATGTTGAAAGAAATTCGAACTTTTGACAATTATTGGCGAAGATACAACCGTTTGAATTTGGAAACAGAAACTTAAAACGCCAATTTCTCGATTTTTTTCAAGAATACATATTTTCAACTTTTGATGCATAATCAATATATATAAAAAGGACTTCATAATGTTGGAAGAAATTCGGACTTTGGACAATTATTAGCGAAGATACAGCTGTTTGAAATTGGAAACAGAAACTTAAAACGCCAATTTCTCGATTTTTTTCAAGAATACATATTTTCAACTTTTGATGCATAATCAATTTATATATAAAGGACTTCATAATGTTGGAAGAAATTCGGACTTTGGACAATTATTGGCGAAGATACAACCATTTGCATTTGTAAACAGAAACTTAAAAGCCAATTTCTCGATTTTATTTCAAGAAAACATATTTTCAACTTTTGATGCAGAATCAATACGGATAACAAGGGCCTCATAATGTTGAAAGAAATTCGGAATTTGGACAATTATTGGCGAAGATACAACCGTTTGAATTTGGAAACAGAAACTTAAAACGCCAATTTCTCGAATTTCTTCAAGAATACATATTTTCAACTTTTGATTTAAAGTCAATATGGATAAAAAGGGCTTCATAAAGTTGGAAGAAATTCGGACTTTGGACAATTATTGGCGAAGATACAACCATTTGAATTTGTAAACAGAAACTTAAAACGCCAATTTCTCGATTTTATTTCAAGAATACATATTTTCAACTTTTGATTTAAAGTCAATATGGATAAAAAGGGCTTCATAAAGTTGGAAGAAATTCGGACTTTGGACAATTATTGGCGAAGATACAACCATTTGAATTTGTAAACAGAAACTTAAAACGCCAATTTCTCGATTTTATTTCAAGAAAACATATTTTCAACTTTTGATGCAGAATCAATATATATAAAAAGGGCTTCATAATGTTGAAAGAAATTCGGAGTTTTGACAATTATTGGCGAAGATACAACCGTTTGAATTTGGAAACAGAAACTTAAAACGCCAATTTCTCGATTTTTTTCAAGAATACATATTTTCAACTTTTGATTTAAAGTCAATATGGATAAAAAGGGCTTCATAAAGTTGGAAGAAATTCGGACTTTGGACAATTATTGGCGAAGATACAACCATTTGAATTTGTAAACAGAAACTTAAAACGCCAATTTCTCGATTTTATTTCAAGAAAACATATTTTCAACTTTTGATGAAGAATCAATACGGATAACAAGGGCCTCATAATGTTGAAAGAAATTCGGAATTTGGACAATTATTGGCGAAGATACAACCGTTTGAATTTGGAAACAGAAACTTAAAACGCCAATTTCTCGATATTATTTCAAAATTACGTATTTTAAACTTTTGGACTTTGGACAATTATTGGCGAAGATACAACCGTTTGAATTTGGAAACAGAAACTTAAAACGCAATTTCTCGAATTTTCTTCAAGAATACAAATTTTCAACTTTTGATGCATAATCAATTTATATAAAAAGGACTTCATAATGTTGGAAGAAATTCGGACTTTGGACAATTATTGGCGAAGATACAACCGTTTGAATTTGGAAACAGAAACTTAAAACGCCAATTTCTCGATTTTATTTCAAAATTCCGTATTTTAAACTTTTGGACTTTGGACAATTATTGGCGAAGATACAACCATTTGAATTTGGAAACAGAAACTTAAAACGTCAATTTCTCGAATTTACTTCAAGAATACATATTTTCAACTTTTGATGCAGAATCAATATATATAAAAAGGGCTTCATAATGTTGAAAGAAATTCGAACTTTGGACAATTATTGGCGAAGATACAACCGTTTGAATTTGTAAACAGAAACTTAAAACGCCAATTTCTCGATATTTATTTCAAGAATACATATGTTCAACTTTTGATGCAGAATCAATATGGATAAAAAGGGGTTAATAATGTTGAAAGAAATTCGGACTTTGGACAATTATTGGCGAAGATACAACCATTTGAATTTGGAAACAGAAACTTAAAACGCCAATTTCTCGATTTTATTTCAAGAATACATAGTTTCAACTTTTGATTCGGAATCAATATATATAAATAAGACTTCATAATGTTGAAGGAAATTCGGACTTTGGACAATTATTGGCGAAGATACAACCGTTTGAATTTGTAAACAGAAACTTAAAACGCCAATATCTCGATATTATTTCAAGAATACATAAGATCAACTTTTGATGCAGAATCAATATGGATAACAAGGGCTTCATAATGTTAAAATAAATTCGGACTTTGGACAATTATTGGCGAAGATACAACCAATTGAATTTGGAAACAGAAACTTAAAACGCAAATTTCTCGATTTTATTTCAAGAATACATATTTTCAAATTTTGATGCAGAATCAATATGGATAAAAAGAACTTCATAATGTTGCAAGAATTTCGGACTTTGGACAATTATTGGCGAAGATACAACCATTTGAATTTGGAAACAGAAACTTTAAACGCCAATTTCTCGATTTTATTTCAAGAATACATAGTTTCAACTTTTGATTCGGAATCAATATATATAAATAAGACTTCATAATGTTGAAGGAAATTCGGACTTTGGACAATTATTGGCGAAGATACAACCGTTTGAATTTGTAAACAGAAACTTAAAACGCCAATATCTCGATATTATTTCAAGAATATATAAGATCAACTTTTGATGCAGAATCAATATGGATAAAAAGGGCTTAATAATGTTAAAAGAAATTCGGACTTTGGACAATTATTGGCGAAGATACAACCATTTGAATTTGGAAACAGAAACTTAAAACGCCAATTTCTCGATTTTACTTCAAGAATACATATTTTCAACTTTTGATGCGGAATCAATATATATAAATAAGAGCTTCATAATGTTGAAAGAAATTCGGACTTTGGACAATTATTGGCGAAGATACAACCGTTTGAATTTGTAAACAGAAACTTAAAACGCCAATATCTCGATATTATTTCAAGAATACATAAGATCAACTTTTGATGCAGAATCAATATGGATAACAAGGGCTTCATAATGTTAAAATAAATTCGGACTTTGGACAATTATTGGCGAAGATACAACCAATTGAATTTGGAAACAGAAACTTAAAACGCTAATTTCTCGATTTTATTTCAAGAATACATATTTTCAAATTTTGATACAGAATCAATATGGATAAAAAGAACTTCATAATGTTGCAAGAATTTCGGACTTTGGACAATTATTGGCGAAGATACAACCATTTGAATTTGGAAACAGAAACTTTAAACGCCAATTTCTCGATTTTATTTCAAGAATACATAGTTTCAACTTTTGATGCAGAATCAATATATATAAAAAGAGCTTCATAATGTTGGAAGAAATTCGGACTTTGGACAATTATTGGCGAAGATACAACCGTTTGAATTTGGAAACAGAAACTCAAAACGCCAATTTCTCGATTTTTTTCAAGAATACATATTTTCAACTTTTGATGCAAAATCAATATGGATAAAAAGGGCTTCATGAAGTTGGAAGAAATTCGGACTTTGGACAATTATTGGCAAAGATACAACCATTTGAATTTGGAAACAGAAACTTAAAACGTAAATTTCTCGATTTTACTTCAAGAATACATATTTTCAACTTTTGATGCATAATCAATATATATAAAAAGGGCTTCATAATGTTGGAAGAAATTCGGACTTTGGACAATTATTGGCGAAGATGCAACCGTTTGAATTTGGAAACAGAAACTTAAAACGTCAATTTCTCGATTTTACTTCAAGAATACATATTTTCAACTTTTGATGCATAATCAATATATATATAAAGGGCTTCATAATGTTGGAAGAAATTCGGACTTTGGACAATTATTAGCGAAGATACAGCCGTTTGAATTTGGAAACAGAAACTTAAAACGCCAATTTCTCAATTTTTTTCAAGAATACATATTTTCAACTTTTGATGCAGAATCAATATGGATAAAAAGGGCTTCATAATGTTGGAAGAAATTCGGACTTTGGACAATTATTGGCGAAGATACAACCGTTTGAATTTGTAAACAGAAACTTAAAACGCCAATATCTCGATATTATTTCAAGAATACATAAGATCAACTTTTGATGCAGAATCAATATGGATAACAAGGGCTTCATAATGTTAAAGAAATCCGGACTTTGGACAATTATTGGCGAAGATACAACCATTTGAATTTGGAAACAGAAACTTAAAACGCCAATTTCTCGATTTTATTTCAAGAATACATAGTTTCAACTTTTGATTCAGAATCAATATATATAAAAAGGGCTTCATAATGTTCAAAGAAATTCGGACTTTGGACAATTATTGGCGAAGATACAACCGTTTGAATTTGGAAACAGAAACTTAAAACGCCAATTTCTCGATTTTACTTCAAGAATACATAGTTTGAACTTTTGGTTCAGAATCAATATGGATAAAAAGAGCTTCATAATGTTCAAAGAAATTCGGACTTTGGACAATTATTGGCGAAGATACAACCATTTGAATTTGGAAACAGAAACTTTAAACGCCAATTTCTCGATTTTATTTCAAGAATACATAGTTTCAACTTTTGATGCAGAATCAATATGGATAAAAAGGGCTTCATAAAGTTGGAAGAAATTCGGACTTTGGACAATTATTGGCGAAGATACAACAATTTGAATTTGTAAAGAGAAACTTAAAACGCCAATTTCTCGATTTTATTTCAAGAATACATATTTTCAAGTCTTGATTTAGAATCAATATGGATAAAAAGGGCTTCATAAAGTTGGAAGAAATTCGGACTTTGGACAATTATTGGCGAAGATACAACCATTTGAATTTGTAAAGAGAAACTTAAAACGCCAATTTCTCGATTTTGTTTCAAGAATACATATTTTCAACTTTTGATTAGGAATCAATATGGATAAAAAGGGCTTCATAAAGTTGGAAGAAATTCGGACTTTGGACAATTATTTGCGAAGATACAACCATTTGAATTTGTAAACAGAAACTTAAAACGCCAATTTCTCGATTTTATTTCAAGAAAACATAGTTTCAACTTTTGATGCAGAATCAATATATATAAAAAGGGCTTCATAATGTTGAAGGAAATTCGAACTTTTGACAATTATTGGCGAAGATACAACCGTTTGAATTTGGAAACAGAAACTTAAAACGTCAATTTCTCGAATTTACTTCAAGAATACATATTTTCAACTTTTGATGCAGAATCAATATATATAAAAAGGGCTTCATAATGTTGAAAGAAATTCGGACTTTGGACAATTATTGGCGAAGATACAACCGTTTGAATGTGGAATCAGAAACTTAAAACGCCAATTTCTCGATTTTATTTCAAGAATACATATTTTCAACTTTTGATGCAGAATCACTATATATAAAAAGGCTTCATAATGTTGAAGGAAATTCGGACTTTGGACAATTATTGGCGAAGATACAACCGTTTGAATTTGGAAACAGAAACTTAAAACGTCAATTTCTCGAATTTACTTCAAGAATACATATTTTCAACTTTTGATGCAGAATCAATATATATAAAAAGGGCTTCATAATGTTGAAAGAAATTCGGACTTTGGACAATTATTGGCGAAGATACAACCATTTGAATTTGGAAACAGAAACTTAAAACGTCAATTTCTCGAATTTACTTCAAGAATACATATTTTCAACTTTTGATGCAGAATCAATATATATAAAAAGGGCTTCATAATGTTGAAAGAAATTCGAACTTTGGACAATTATTGGCGAAGATACAACCGTTTGAATTTGGAAACAGAAACTTAAAACGTCAATTTCTCGAATTTACTTCAAGAATACATATTTTCAACTTTTGATGCAGAATCAATATATATAAAAAGGGCTTCATAATGTTGAAAGAAATTCGGACTTTGGACAATTATTGGCGAAGATACAACCGTTTGAATTTGTAAACAGAAACTTAAAACGCCAATATCTCGATATTATTTCAAGAATACATAAGATCAACTTTTGATGCAGAATCAATATGGATAACAAGGGCTTCATAATGTTGAAAGAAATTCGGACTTTGGACAATTATTGGCGAAGATACAACCATTTGAATTTGGAAACAGAAACTTAAAACGTCAATTTCTCGAATTTACTTCAAGAATACATATTTTCAACTTTTGATGCAGAATCAATATATATAAAAAGGGCTTCATAATGTTGAACGAAATTCGAACTTTTGACAATTATTGGCGAAGATACAACCGTTTGAATTTGTAAACAGAAACTTAAAACGCCAATATCTCGATATTATTTCAAGAATACATAAGATCAACTTTTGATGCAGAATCAATTTATATAAAAAGGACTTCATAATGTTGGAAGAAATTCGGACTTTGGACAATTATTGGCGAAGATACAACCATTTGAATTTGTAAACAGAAACTTAAAACGCCAATTTCTCGATTTTATTTCAAAATTACGTATTTTAAACTTTTGGACTTTGGACAATTATTGGCGAAGATACAACCATTTGAATTTGGAAACAGAAACTTAAAACGTCAATTTCTCGAATTTACTTCAAGAATACATATTTTCAACTTTTGATGCAGAATCAATATATATATAAAGGGCTTCATAATGTTGGAAGAAATTCGGACTTTGGACAATTATTAGCGAAGATACAGCCGTTTGAATTTGGAAACAGAAACTTAAAACGCCAATTTATCGATTTTATTTCAAAATTACGTATTTCCAACTTTTGATGCAGAATCAACATATATAAATAAGGTTTCATCATTTTGGAAGAAATTCTGACTTTGGACAATTATTGGCAAAGATACAAGCATTTGAATTTGTAAACAGAAACTTAAAACGCCAATTTCTCGATTTTATTTCAAGAATACATAGTTTCAACTTTTGTTGCAGAATCAATATATATAAATAAGGCTTCATAATGTTGAAGGAAAGTCGAACTTTGGACAATTATTGGCGAAGATACAACCATTTGAATTTGGAAACAGAAACTTAAAACGTAAATTTCTCGAATTTACTTCAAGAATACGTATTTTCAACTTTTGATGCAGAATCAATATATATAAAAAGGGCTTCATAATGTTGAAAGAAATTCGAACTTTTGACAATTATTGGCGAAGATACAACCGTTTGAATTTGGAAACAGAAACTTAAAACGTCAATTTCTCGAATTTACTTCAAGAATACATATTTTCAACTTTTGATGCAGAATCAATATATATAAAAAGGGCTTCATAATGTTGAAAGAAATTCGAACTTTGGACAATTATTGGCGAAGATACAACCGTTTGAATTTGGAAACAGAAACTTAAAACGTCAATTTCTCGAATTTACTTCAAGATTACATATTTTCAACTTTTGATGCAGAATCAACATATATAAAAAGGTTTCATAATGTTGAAAGAAATTCTAACTTTGGACAATTATTGGCGAAGATACAACCATTTGAATTTGGAAACAGAAACTTAAAACGTAAATTTCTCGAATTTACTTCAAGAATACATATTTTCAACTTTTGATGCAGAATCAATATATATAAAAAGGGCTTCATAATGTTGGAAGAAATTCGGACTTTGGACAATTATTGGCGAAGACACAACCGTTTGAATTTGGAAACAGAAACTTAAAACGTCAATTTCTCGAATTTACTTCAAGAATACATATTTTCAACTTTTGATGCATAATCAATATATATAAAAAGGACTTCATAATGTTGGAAGAAATTCGGACTTTGGACAATTATTAGCGAAGATACAGCCGTTTGAATTTGGAAACAGAAACTTAAAACGTCAATTTCTCGAATTTACTTCAAGAATACATATTTTCAACTTTTGATGCATAATCAATTTATATAAAAAGGACTTCATAATGTTGGAAGAAATTCGGACTTTGGACAATTATTGGCGAAGATACAACCATTTGAATTTGTAAACAGAAACTTAAAACGCCAATTTCTCGATTTTATTTCAAAATTACGTATTTTAAACTTTTGGACTTTGGACAATTATTGGCGAAGATACAACCATTTGAATTTGGAAACAGAAACTTAAAACGTCAATTTCTCGAATTTACTTAAAGAATACATATTTTCAACTTTTGATGCAGAATCAATATATATAAAAAGGGCTTCATAATGTTGAAAGAAATTCGAACTTTGGACAATTATTGGCGAAGATACAACCATTTGAATTTGTAAACAGAAACTTAAAACGCCAATTTCTCGATTTTATTTCAAGAAAACATATTTTCAACTTTTGATGCAGAATCAATACGGATAACAAGGGCCTCATAATGTTGAAAGAAATTCGGACTTTGGACAATTATTGGCGAAGATACAACCGTTTGAATTTGGAAACAGAAACTTAAAACGCCAATTTCTCGATTTTATTTAAAAATTACGTATTTTAAACTTTTGATGCAGAATCAATATATATAAAAAGGACTTCATGATGTTGGAAGAAATTCGGACTTTGAACAATTATTGGCGAAAATACAACCGTTTGAATTTGGAAACAGAAACTTAAAACGTCAATTTCTCGAATTTACTTCAAGAATACATATTTTCAACTTTTGATGCAGAATCAATATATATAAAAAGGGCTTCATAATGTTGAAAGAAATTCGGACTTTGGACAATTATTGGCGAAGATACAACCATTTGAATTTGGAAACAGAAACTTAAAACGCCAATTTCTCGATTTTATTTCAAGAATACATATTTTCAACTTTTGATACACAATTAATATATATAAATAAGGCTTCATAATGTTGAAGGAAAGTCGGACTTTGGACAATTATTGGCGAAGATACAACCATTTGAATTTGGAAACAGAAACTTAAAACGTAAATTTCTCGATTTTACTTCAAGAATTACGTATTTCCAACTTTTGATGCAGAATCAATATATATAAAAGGACTTAATGATATTGGAAGAAATTCGGACTTTGGACAATTATTGGCGAAGATACAGCCGTTTGAATTTGGAAACAGAAACTCAAAACGCCAATTTCTCGATTTTATTTCAAGAATACATAAGATCAACTTTTGATGCAGAATCAATATATATAAAAAGGCTTCATAATGTTGAGAAGAAATTCGGACTTTGGACAATTATTGGCGAAGATACAACCATTTGAATTTGGAAACACAAACTTAAAACGCCAATTTCTCGATTTTATTTCAAGAATACATATTTTCAAATTTTGATGCAGAATCAATATGGATAAAAAGAACTTCATAATGTTGAAAGAATTTCGGACTTTGGACAATTATTGGCGAAGATACAACCGATTGAATTTGGAAACAGAAACTTAAAACGCCAATTTCTCGATTTTACTTTAAGAATACATAAGATCAACTTTTAATGCAGAATCAATATATATAAATAAGACTTCATAATGTTGAAATAAATTCGGACTTTGGACAATTATTGGCGAAGATACAACCATTTGAATTTGGAAACAGAAACTTAAAACGTCAATTTCTCGAATTTACTTCAAGAATACATATTTTCAACTTTTGATGCAGAATCAATATATATAAAAAGGGCTTCATAATGTTGAAAGAAATTCGAACTTTTGACAATTATTGGCGAAGATACAACCGTTTGAATTTGTAAACAGAAACTTAAAACGTCAATTTCTCGATTTTACTTCAAGAATACATATTTTCAAATTTTGATGCAGAATCAATATGGATAACAAGGGCTTCATAATGTTGAAAGAAATTCGGACTTTGGACAATTATTGGCGAAGATACAACCGTTTGAATTTGGAAACATAAACTTAAAACGTCAATTTCTCGATTTTACTTCAAGAATACATATTTTCAACTTTTGATGCAGAATCAATATATATAAATAAGGCTTCATAATGTTGAAGGAAATTCGGACTTTGGACAATTATTGGCGAATATACAACCGTTTGAATTTGGAAACAGAAACTTAAAACGTCAATTTCTCGATTTTATTTCAAGAATACATATTTTCAACTTTTGATGCAGAATCAATATGGATAACAAGGGATTCATAATGTTGAAAGAAATTCGGACTTTGGACAATTATAGGCGAAGATACAACCGTTTGAATTTGGAAACATAAACTTAAAACGCCAATTTCTCGATTTTATTTCAAGAATACATAGTTTCAACTTTTGATGCAGAATCAATATATATAAATAAGAGCTTCATAATGTTGAAGGAAATTCGAACTTTGGACAATTATTGGCGAAGATACAACCGTTTGAATTTGTAAACAGAAACTTAAAACGCCAATATCTCGATATTATTTCAAGAATACATAAGATCAACTTTTGATGCAGAATCAATATGGATAACAAGGGCTTCATAATGTTAAAAGAAATCCGGACTTTGGACAATTATTGGCGAAGATACAACCATTTGAATTTGGAAACAGAAACTTAAAACGTCAATTTCTCGAATTTACTTCAAGAATACATATTTTCAACTTTTGATGCAGAATCAATATATATAAAAAGGGCTTCATAATGTTGAAAGAAATTCGAACTTTTGACAATTATTGGCGAAGATACAACCGTTTGAATTTGGAAACAGAAACTTAAAACGCCAATTTCTCGATTTTATTTCAAGAATACATATTTTGAACTTTTGATGCAGAATCAATATGGATAAAAAGAGCTTCATAATGTTGAAAGAAATTCGGACTTTGGACAATTATTGGCGAAGATACAACCATTTGAATTTGGAAACAGAAACTTTAAACGCCAATTTCTCGATTTTATTTCAAGAATACATAGTTTCAACTTTTGATGCAGAATCAATATGGATAAAAAGGGCTTCATAAAGTTGGAAGAAATTCGGACTTTGGACAATTATTGGCGAAGATACAACAATTTGAATTTGTAAAGAGAAACTTAAAACGCCAATTTCTCGATTTTATTTCAAGAATACATATTTTCAAGTCTTGATTTAGAATCAATATGGATAAAAAGGGCTTCATAAAGTTGGAAGAAATTCGGACTTTGGACAATTATTGGCGAAGATACAACCATTTGAATTTGTAAAGAGAAACTTAAAACGCCAATTTCTCGATTTTGTTTCAAGAATACATATTTTCAACTTTTGATTAGGAATCAATATGGATAAAAAGGGCTTCATAAAGTTGGAAGAAATTCGGACTTTGGACAATTATTTGCGAAGATACAACCATTTGAATTTGTAAACAGAAACTTAAAACGCCAATTTCTCGATTTTATTTCAAGAAAACATAGTTTCAACTTTTGATGCAGAATCAATATATATAAAAAGGGCTTCATAATGTTGAACGAAATTCGAACTTTTGACAATTATTGGCGAAGATACAACCGTTTGAATTTGGAAACAGAAACTTAAAACGTCAATTTCTCGAATTTTTTCAAGAATACATATTTTCAAGTCTTGATTCAGAATCAATATGGATAAAAAGAACTTCATAATGCTGAAAGAAATTCGGACTTTGGACAATTATTGGCGAAGATACAACCGTTTGAATGTGGAATCAGAAACTTAAAACGCCAATTTCTCGATTTTATTTCAAGAATACATATTTTCAACTTTTGATGCAGAATCAATATATATAAAAAGGCTTCATAATGTTGAAAGAAATTCGGACTTTGGACAATTATTGGCGAAGATACAACCGTTTGAATTTGGAAACAGAAACTTAAAACGTCAATTTCTCGAATTTACTTCAAGAATACATATTTTCAACTTTTGATGCAGAATCAATATATATAAAAAGGGCTTCATAATGTTGAAAGAAATTCGAACTTTGGACAATTATTGGCGAAGATACAACCATTTGAATTTGGAAACAGAAACTTAAAACGTCAATTTCTCGAATTTACTTCAAGAATACATATTTTCAACTTTTGATGCAGAATCAATATATATAAAAAGGCTTCATAATGTTGAAAGAAGTTCGGACTTTGGACAATTATTGGCGAAGATACAACCGTTTGAATTTGGAAACAGAAACTTAAAACGCCAATTTCTCGATTTTATTTCAAGAATACATATTTTCAACTCTTGATTCAGAATCAATATGTATAAAAAGGGCTTCATAATGTTGAAAGAAATTCGGACTTTGGACAATTATTGGCGAAGATACAACCGTTTGAATTTGTAAACAGAAACTTAAAACGCCAATATCTCGATATTATTTCAAGAATACATAAGATCAACTTTTGATGCAGAATCAATATGGATAACAAGGGCTTCATAATGTTAAAAGAAATTCGGACTTTGGACAATTATTGGCGAAGATACAACCATTTGAATTTGGAAACAGAAACTTAAAACGCCAATTTCTCGATTTTATTTCAAGAATACATAGTTTCAACTTTTGATGCAGAATCAATATATATAAAAAGGACTTCATAATGTTGAAGGAAATTCGGACTTTGGACAATTATTGGCGAAGATACAACCGTTTGAATTTGTAAACAGAAACTTAAAACGCCAATTTCTCGATATTTATTTCAAGAATACATATTTTCAACTTTTGATGCAGAATCAATATGGATAAAAAGGACTTCATAATGTTGAAAGAAATTCGGACTTTGGACAGCTATTGGCGAAGATACAACCATTTGAATTTGGAAACAGAAACTTAAAACGCCAATTTCTCGATTTTATTTCAAGAATACATATTTTCAATTTTGATGCAGAATCAAATGTAAAAATCTTCATAATGTTGAAAGAATTCGACTTTGACAATTATTGGCGAAGATACAACCTTTGGAAACAGAAACTTAAACGCAATTTCTCGATTTATTCAAGAATACATATTTTCAACTTTTGATGCAGAATCAATATATAAAAAGGCTTCATAATGTTGAAAGAAATTCGGACTTTTGACAATTATTGGCGAAGATACAACCATTTGAATTTGGAAACAGAAACTTAAAACGTAAATTTCTCGAATTTACTTCAAGAATACATATTTTCAACTTTTGATGCAGAATCAATATATATAAAAAGGGCTTCATAATGTTGAAAGAAATTCGAACTTTTGACAATTATTGGCGAAGATACAACCGTTTGAATTTGGAAACAGAAACTTAAAACGTCAATTTCTCGAATTTACTTCAAGAATACATATTTTCAACTTTTGATGCAGAATCAATATATATAAAAAGGGCTTCATAATATTGAAAGAAATTCGAACTTTGGACAATTATTGGCGAAGATACAACCGTTTGAATTTGGAAACAGAAACTTAAAACGTCAATTTCTCGAATTTACTTCAAGAATACATATTTTCAACTTTTGATGCAGAATCAATATGGATAAAAAGGGCTTCATAATGTTGAAAGAAATTCGAACTTTGGACAATTATTGGCGAAGATACAACCATTTGAATTTGTAAACAGAAACTTAAAACGCCAATTTCTCGATTTTATTTCAAGAATACATATTTTCAACTTTTGATGCAGAATCAATATATATAAAAAGGCTTCATAATGTTGGAAGAAATTCGGACTTTGGACAATTATTGGCGAAGATACAACCGTTTGAATTTGGAAACAGAAACTTAAAACGCCAATTTCTCGACTTTATTCAAGAATACATATTTTCAACTTTTGATGCAGAATCAATATATATAAAAAGGGCTTCATAATGTTGAAAGAAATTCGGACTTTGGACAATTATTGGCGAAGATACAACCGTTTGAATTTGGAAACAGAAACTTAAAACGTCAATTTCTCGAATTTACTTCAAGAATACATATTTTCAACTTTTGATGCAGAATCAATATATATAAAAAGGGCTTCATAATGTTGAAAGAAATTCGAACTTTGGACAATTATTGGCGAAGATACAACCATTTGAATTTGGAAACAGAAACTTAAAACGTAAATTTCTCGAATTTACTTCAAGAATACATATTTTCAACTTTTGATGCAGAATCAATATATATAAAAAAGGCTTCATAATGTTGAAAGAAATTCGAACTTTGGACAATTATTGGCGAAGATACAACCATTTGAATTTGGAAACAGAAACTTAAAACGCCAATTTCTCGAATTTACTTCCAAGAATACATATTTTCAACTTTTGATTCAGAATCAATATGGATAAAAAGGGCTTCATAATGTTGGAAGAAATTCGGACTTTGGACAATTATTGGCGAAGATACAACCATTTGAATTTGGAAACAGAAACTTAAAACGTCAATTTCTCGAATTTACTTCAAGAATACATATTTTCAACTTTTGATGCAGAATCAATATATATAAATAAGGCTTCATAATGTTGAAGGAAATTCGGACTTTGGACAATTATTGGCGAAGATACAACCGTTTGAATTTGGAAACAGAAACTTAAAACGTCAATTTCTCGATTTTATTTCAAGAATACATATTTTCAACTTTTGATGCAGAATCAATATATATAAAAGGGCTTCATAATGTTGAAAGAAATTCGGACTTTGGACAATTATTGGCGAAGATACAACCGTTTGAATGTGGAATCAGAAACTTAAAACGCCAATTTCTCGATTTTTTTCAAGAATATATATTTTCAACTTTTGATGCAGAATCAATATGGATAAAAAGGTCTTCATAATGATGGAAGAAATTCGGACTTTGGACAATTATTGGCGAAGATACAACCATTTGAATTTCTAAACAGAAACTTAAAACGCCAATTTCTCGATTTTATTTCAAGAATACATAGTTTCAACTTTTGATGCAGAATCAATATATATAAATAAGGCTTCATAATGTTGAAAGAAAGTCGGACTTTGGACAATTATTGGCGAAGATACAACCATTTGAATTTGGAAACAGAAACTTAAAACGTCAATTTCTCGATTTTATTTCAAGAATACATAATTTCAACTTTTGATGCAGAATCAATATATATAAATAAGGCTTCATAATGTTGGAAGAAATTCGGACTTTGGACAATTATTGGCGAAGATACAACCGTTTGAATTTGGAAACAGAAACTTAAAACGTCAATTTCTCGAATTTACTTCAAGAATACATATTTTCAACTTTTGATGCAGAATCAATATATATTAAAAAGGCTTCATAATGTTGAAAGAAATTCGAACTTTGGACAATTATTGGCGAAGATACAACCATTTGAATTTGGAAACAGAAACTTAAAGCGTCAATTTCTCGAATTTACTTCAAGAATACATATTTTCAACTTTTGATGCAGAATCAATATATATAAAAAGGCTTCATAATGTTGAAAGAAATTCGAACTTTGGACAATTATTGGCGAAGATACAACCGTTTGAATTTGGAAACAGAAACTTAAAACGTCAATTTCTCGATTTTATTTCAAGAATACATATTTTCAAGTCTTGATTCAGAATCAATATGGATAAAAAGGGCTTCATAAAGTTGGAAGAAATTCGTACTTTGGACAATTATTGGCGAAGATACAACCATTTGAATTTGTAAACAGAAACTTAAAACGCCAATTTCTCGATTTTTTTCAAGAATACATATTTTCAACTTTTGATTCGGAATCAATATGGATAAAAATGGCTTCATAAAGTTGGAAGAAATTCGGACTTTGGACAATTATTGGCGACGATACAACCGTTTGAACTTGGAAACAGAAACTTAAAGCGCCAATTTCTCGATGTTTTTTTCAAGAATACATATTTTTAACTTTTGATGCAGAATCAATATATATAAAAAGGGCTTCATAATGTTGAAAGAAATTCGGACTTTTGACAATTATTGGCGAAGATACAACCGTTTGAATTTGGAAACAGAAACTTAAAACGCCAATATCTCGATTTTTTTCAAGAATACATATTTTCAACTTTTGATTCATAATCAATATGGATAAAAAGAACTTCATAATGTTCAAAGAAATTCGGACTTTGGACAATTATTGGCGAAGATACAACCGTTTGAATTTGGAAACAGAAACTTAAAACGCCAATTTCTCGATTTTATTTCAAGAATACATATTTTCACCTTTTGATTCAGAATCAATATGGATAAAAAGAACTTCATAATGTTCAAAGAAATTCGAATTTTGGACAATTATTGGCGAAGATACAACCGTTTGAATTCGGAAACAGCAACTTAAAACGCCAAATTCTTGATTTTTTTCAAGAATACATATTTTCAACTTTTGATGCAGAATCAATATATATAAATAAGGCTTCATAATGTTGAAGGAAATTCGGACTTTGGACAATTATTGGCGAAGATACAACCGTTTGAATTTGGAAACAGAAACTTAAAACGCCAATATCTCGATTTTCTATCAAGAATACATATTTTCAACTTTTGATGCAGAATCAATATGGATAAAAAGAACTTCATAATGTTGAAAGAAATTCGGACTTTTGACAATTATTGGCGAAGATACAACCGTTTGAATGTGGAATCAGAAACTTAAAACGCCAATTTCTCGATTTTTTAAAGAATACATATTTTCAACTTTTGATGCAGGATCAATATGGATAAAAAGGGCTTCATAATGTTGGAAGAAATTCGGACTTTGGACAATTATTGGCGAAGATACAACCGTTTGAATTTGGAAACAGAAACTTAAAACGTCAATTTCTCGAATTTACTTCAAGAATACATATTTTCAACTTTTGATGCATAATCAATATATATAAAAAGGACTTCATAATGTTGGAAGAAATTCGGACTTTGGACAATTATTAGCGAAGATACAGCCGTTTGAATTTGGAAACAGAAACTTAAAACGTCAATTTCTCGAATTTACTTCAAGAATACATATTTTCAACTTTTGATGCAGAATCAATATATATAAAAAGGGCTTCATAATGTTGAAAGAAATTCGAACTTTGGACAATTATTGGCGAAGATACAACCATTTGAATTTGTAAACAGAAACTTAAAACGCCAATTTCTCGATTTTATTTCAAAATTACGTATTTTAAACTTTTGGACTTTGGACAATTATTGGCGAAGATACAACCATTTGAATTTGGAAACAGAAACTTAAAACGCCAATTTCTCGATTTTTTTTTAAAGAATACATATTTTCAACTTTTGATTTAAAGTTAATATGGATAAAAAGGGCTTCATAAAGTTGGAAGAAATTCGGACTTTGGACAATTATTGGCGAAGATACAACCATTTGAATTTGTAAACAGAAACTTAAAACGCCAATTTCTCGATTTTATTTCAAGAAAACATATTTTCAACTTTTGATGCAGAATCAATACGGATAACAAGGGCCTCATAATGTTGAAAGAAATTCGGACTTTGGACAATTATTGGCGAAGATACAACCGTTTGAATTTGGAAACAGAAACTTAAAACGCCAATTTCTCGATTTTATTTCAAAATTACGTATTTTAAACTTTTGGACTTTGGACAGTTATTGGCGAAGATACAACCATTTGATGTTGGAAACAGAAACTTAAAACGCCAATTTCTCGATTTTTCTTCAAGAATACATATTTTCAACTTTTGATGCAGAATCAATATATATAAAAAGGGCTTCATAATGTTGAAAGAAATTCGAACTTTGGACAATTATTGGCGAAGATACAACCATTTGAATTTGGAAACAGAAACTTAAAACGTAAATTTCTCGAATTTACTTCAAGAATACGTATTTTCAACTTTTGATGCAGAATCAATATATATAAAAAGGACTTCATGATGTTGGAAGAAATTCGGACTTTGGACAATTATTGGCGAAGATACAACCATTTGAATTTGGAAACAGAAACTTAAAACGTCAATTTCTCGATTTTATTTCAAGAATACATATTTTCAACTTTTGATACAGAATTAATATATATAAATAAGGCTTCATAATGTTGAAGGAAAGTCGGACTTTGGACAATTATTGGCGAAGATACAACCATTTGAATTTGGAAACAGAAACTTAAAACGTAAATTTCTCGAATTTACTTCAAGAATACGTATTTTCAACTTTTGATGCAGAATCAATATATATAAAAAGGACTTAATGATATTGGAAGAAATTCGGACTTTGGACAATTATTGGCGAAGATACAGCCGTTTGAATTTGGAAACAGAAACTCAAAACGCCAATTTCTCGATTTTTTTCAAGAATACATATTTTCAACTTTTGATTTAAAATCAATATGGATAAAAAGGGCTTCATAAAGTTGGAAGAAATTCGGACTTTGGACAATTATTGGCGAAGATACAACCATTTGAATTTGGAAACAGAAACTTAAAACGTCAATTTCTCGATTTTATTTCAAGAATACATATTTTCAACTTTTGATGCAGAATCAATATATATAAATAAGGCTTCATAATGTTGAAGGAAATTCGGACTTTTGACAATTATTGGCGAAGATACAACCATTTGAATTTGGAAACAGAAACTTAAAACGTCAATTTCTCGAATTTACTTCAAGAATACATATTTTCAACTTTTGATGCAGAATCAATATATATAAAAAGGGCTTCATAATGTTGAAAGAAATTCGAACTTTTGACAATTATTGGCGAAGATACAACCGTTTGAATTTGTAAACAGAAACTTAAAACGCCAATTTCTCGATTTTATTTTAAGAATACATAAGATCAACTTTTGATGCAGAATCAATATATATAAATAAGACTTCTGTTAAAATAAATTCGGACTTTGGACAATTATTGGCGAAGATATAATCATTTGAATTTGGAAACACAAACTTAAAACGCCAATTTCTCGATTTTATTTCAAGAATACATATTTTCAAATTTTGACGCAGAATCAATATGGATAAAAAGAACTTCATAATGTTGAAAGAATTTCGGACTTTGGACAATTATTGGCGAAGATACAACCGATTGAATTTGGAAACAGAAACTTAAAACGCCAATTTCTCGATTTTACTTCAAGAATACATATTTTCAACTTTTGATGCAGAATCAATATGGATAACAAGGGCTTCATAATGTTGAAAGAAATTCGAACTTTTGACAATTATTGGCGAAGATACAACCGTTTGAATTTGGAAACAGAAACTTAAAACGTCAATTTCTCGAATTTACTTCAAGAATACATATTTTCAACTTTTGATGCAGAATCAATATATATAAAAAGGGCTTCATAATGTTGAAAGAAATTCTAACTTTTGACAATTATTGGCGAAGATACAACCATTTGAATTTGGAAACAGAAACTTAAAACGTAAATTTCTCGAATTTACTTCAAGAATACGTATTTTCAACTTTTGATGCAGAATCAATATATATAAAAAGGGCTTCATAATGTTGAAAGAAATTCTAACTTTGGACAATTATTGGCGAAGATACAACCATTTGAATTTGGAAACAGAAACTTAAAACGTCAATTTCTCGAATTTACTTCAAGAATACATATTTTCAACTTTTGATGCAGAATCAATATATATAAAAAGGGCTTCATAATGTTGAAAGAAATTCGAACTTTGGACAATTATTGGCGAAGATACAACCATTTGAATTTGGAAACAGAAACTTAAAACGTCAATTTCTCGAATTTACTTCAAGAATACATATTTTCAACTTTTGATGCAGAATTAATATATATAAAAAGGGCTTCATAATGTTGAAAGAAATTCGAACTTTGGACAATTATTGGCGAAGATACAACCATTTGAATTTGGAAACAGAAACTTACAACGTAAATTCATCGATTTTATTTCAAGAATACGTATTTTCAACTTTTGATGCAGAATCAATATATATAAAAAGGACTTAATGATATTGGAAGAAATTCGGACTTTGGACAATTATTGGCGAAGATACAGCCGTTTGAATTTGGAAACAGAAACTCAAAACGCCAATTTCTCGATTTTTTTCAAGAATACATATTTTCAACTTTTGATTTAAAATCAATATGGATAAAAAGGGCTTCATAAAGTTGGAAGAAATTCGGACTTTGGACAATTATTGGCGAAGATACAACCATTTGAATTTGTAAACAGAAACTTAAAACGTCAATTTCTCGAATTTACTTCAAGAATACATATTTTCAACTTTTGATGCAGAATCAATATATATAAATAAGGCTTCATAATGTTGAAGGAAATTCGGACTTTTGACAATTATTGGCGAAGATACAACCATTTGAATTTGGAAACAGAAACTTAAAACGCGAATTTCTCGATTTTATTTCAAGAATACATATTTTCAAGTCTTGATTCAGAATCAATATGGATAAAAAGGGCTTCATAAAGTTGGAAGAAATTCGGACTTTGGACAATTATTGGCGAAGATACAACCGTTTGAATTTGTAAACAGAAACTTAAAACGCCAATTTCTCGATTTTATTTTAAGAATACATAAGATCAACTTTTGATGCAGAATCAATATATATAAATAAGACTTCTGTTAAAATAAATTCGGACTTTGGACAATTATTGGCGAAGATATAACCATTTGAATTTGGAAACACAAACTTAAAACGCCAATTTCTCGATTTTATTTCAAGAATACATATTTTCAAATTTTGACGCAGAATCAATATGGATAAAAAGAACTTCATAATGTTGAAAGAATTTCGGACTTTGGACAATTATTGGCGAAGATACAACCGATTGAATTTGGAAACAGAAACTTAAAACGCCAATTTCTCGATTTTATTTCAAGAATACATAATTTCAAATTTTGATGCAGAATCAATATGGATAACAAGGGCTTCATAATGTTGAAAGAAATTCGGACTTTGGACAATTA
Organism: Drosophila paucipuncta; assembly: GCA_035043875.1. Taxonomy (NCBI): domain Eukaryota; kingdom Metazoa; phylum Arthropoda; class Insecta; order Diptera; family Drosophilidae; genus Drosophila; species Drosophila paucipuncta. The sequence goes on along the minus strand of JAWNMP010000090.1, from coordinate 142,169 downwards.
TTGGCGAAGATACAACCGTTTGAATTTGGAAACATAAACTTAAAACGCCAATTTCTCGATTTTATTTTAAGAATACATAAGATCAACTTTTGATGCAGAATCAATATATATAAATAAGACTTCATAATGTTAAAATAAATTCGGACTTTGGACAATTATTGGCGAAGATGCAACCATTTGAATTTGGAAACAGAAACTTAAAACGTCAATTTCTCGAATTTACTTCAAGAATACATATTTTCAACTTTTGATGCAGAATCAATATATATAAAAAGGGCTTCATAATGTTGAAAGAAATTCGAACTTTGGACAATTATTGGCGAAGATACAACCGTTTGAATTTGTAAACAGAAACTTAAAACGCCAATTTCTCGATTTTATTTCAAGAATACATAATTTCAAATTTTGATGCAGAATCAATATGGATAACAAGGGCTTCATAATGTTGAAAGAAATTCGGACTTTGGACAATTATTGGCGAAGATACAACCATTTGAATTTGGAAACAGAAACTTAAAACGCCAATTTCTCGATTTTATTTTAAGAATACATATGTTCAACTTTTGATGCAGAATCAATATATATAAATAAGACTTCATAATGTTAAAATAAATTCGGACTTTGGACAATTATTGGCGAAGATACAACCATTTGAATTTGGAAACAGAAACTTAAAACGCCAATTTCTCGATTTTATTTCAAGAATACATATTTTCAAATTTTGATGCAGAATCAATATGGATAAAAAGAACTTCATAATGTTGAAAGAATTTCGGACTTTGGACAATTATTGGCGAAGATACAACCGATTGAATTTGGAAACAGAAACTTAAAACGCCAATTTCTCGATTTTACTTCAAGAATACATAATTTCAAATTTTGATGCAGAATCAATATGGATAACAAGGGCTTCATAATGTTGAAAGAAATTCGAACTTTGGACAATTATTGGCGAAGATACAACCGTTTGAATTTGGAAACATAAACTTAAAACGCCAATTTCTCGATTTTATTTTAAGAATACATAAGATCAACTTTTGATGCAGAATCAATATATATAAATAAGACTTCATAATGTTAAAATAAATTCGGACTTTGGACAATTATTGGCGAAGATGCAACCATTTGAATTTGGAAACAGAAACTTAAAACGTCAATTTCTCGATTTTATTTCAAGAATACATATTTTCAACTTTTGATGCAGAATCAATATATGAAGGAAATTCGGACTTTGGACAATTATTGGCGAAGATACAACCGTTTGAATTTGTAAACAGAAACTTAAAACGCCAATTTCTCGATTTTATTTCAAGAATACATAATTTCAAATTTTGATGCAGAATCAATATGGATAACAAGGGCTTCATAATGTTGAAAGAAATTCGGACTTTGGACAATTATTGGCGAAGATACAACCGTTTGAATTTGGAAACATAAACTTAAAACGCAAATTTCTCGATTTTATTTCAAGAATACATACTTTCAACTTTTGATGCAGAATCAATATATATAAATAAGGCTTCATAATGTTGAAGGAAATTCGGACTTTGGACAATTATTGGCAAATATACAACCGTTTAAATTTGGAAACAGAAACTTAAAACGCCAGTTTCTCGATTTTATTTCAAGAATACATATTTTCAACTTTTGATGCAGAATCAATATATATAAAAAGGGCTTCATAATGTTGAAAGAAATTCGAACTTTTGACAATTATTGGCGAAGATACAACCGTTTGAATTTGGAAACAGAAACTTAAAACGTCAATTTCTCGAATTTACTTCAAGAATACATATTTTCAACTTTTGATGCAGAATCAATATATATAAAAAGGGCTTCATAATGTTGAAAGAAATTCGAACTTTTGACAATTATTGGCGAAGATACAACCGTTTGAATTTGTAAACAGAAACTTAAAACGCCAATATCTCGATATTATTTCAAGAATACATAAGATCAACTTTTGATGCAGAATCAATATGGATAAAAAGGGCTTCATAATGTTGAAAGAAATCCGGACTTTGGACAATTATTGGCGAAGATACAACCATTTGAATTTGGAAACAGAAACTTTAAACGCCAATTTCTCGATTTTATTTCAAGAATACATAGTTTCAACATTTGATGCAGAATCAATATGGATAAAAAGGGCTTCATAAAGTTGGAAGAAATTCGGACTTTGGACAATTATTGGCGAAGATACAACAATTTGAAGTTGTAAAGAGAAACTTAAAACGCCAATTTCTCGATTTTATTTCAAGAATACATAGTTTCAAATTTTGGTTCAGAATCAATATGGATAAAAAGAACTTCATAATGTTCAAAGAAATTCGGACTTTGGACAATTATTGGCGAAGATACAACCATTTGAATTTGGAAACAGAAACTTAAAACGTCAATTTCTCGAATTTACTTCAAGAATACATATTTTCAACTTTTGATGCAGAATCAATATATATAAAAGGGCTTCATAATGTTGAAAGAAATTCGGACTTTTGACAATTATTGGCGAAGATACAACCATTTGAATTTGGAAACAGAAACTTAAAACGTCAATTTCTCGAATTTACTTCAAGAATACATATTTTCAACTTTTGATGCAGAATCAATATATATAAAAAGGGCTTCATAATGTTGAAAGAAATTCGAACTTTTGACAATTATTGGCGAAGATACAACCGTTTGAATTTGGAAACAGAAACTTAAAACGTCAATTTCTCGAATTTACTTCAAGAATACATATTTTCAACTTTTGATGCAGAATCAATATATATAAAAAGGGCTTCATAATGTTGAAAGAAATTCGGACTTTGGACAATTATTGGCGAAGATACAACCATTTGAATTTGGAAACAGAAACTTAAAACGTCAATTTCTCGAATTTACTTCAAGAATACATATTTTCAACTTTTGATGCAGAATCAATATGTATAAAAAGGGCTTCATAATGTTGAAAGAAATTCGGACTTTGGACAATTATTGGCGAAGATACAACCATTTGAATTTGGAAACAGAAACTTAAAACGTCAATTTCTCGAATTTACTTCAAGAATACATATTTTCAACTTTTGATGCAGAATCAATATATATAAATAAGGCTTCATAATGTTGAAGGAAAGTCGGACTTTGGACAATTATTGGCGAAGATACAGCCGTTTGAATTTGGAAACAGAAACTTAGAACGCCAATATCTCGACTTTTTCAAGAATACATATTTTCAACTTTTGATTCAGAATCAATATGGATAAAAAGAACTTCATAATGTTCAAAGAAATTTGGACTTCGGACAATTATTGGCGAAGATACAACCGTTTGAATTTGGAAACAGAAACTTAAAACGCCAATTTCTCGATTTTATTTCAAGAATACATATTTTCAAGTCTTGATTTAGAATCAATATGGATAAAAAGGGCTTCATAAAGTTGGAAGAAATTCGGACTTTGGACAATTATTGGCGAAGATACAACCATTTGAATTTGTAAAGAGAAACTTAAAACGCCAATTTCTCGATTTTATTTCAGGAATACATATTTTCAACTTTTGATTAGGAATCAATATGGATAAAAAGGGCTTCATAAAGTTGGAAGAAATTCGGACTTTGGACAATTATTGGCGAAGATACAACCATTTGAATTTGTAAACAGAAACTTAAAACGCCAATTTCTCGATTTTATTTCAAGAAAACATAGTTTCAACTTTTGATGCAGAATCAATATATATAAATAAGGCTTCATAATGTTGATGGAAAGTCGGACTTTGGACAATTATTGGCGAAGATACAACCGTTTGAATTTGGAAACAGAAACTTAAAACGCCAATTTCTCGATTTTTTTCAAGAATACATATTTTCAAGTCTTGATTCAGAATCAATATGGATAAAAAGGGCTTCATAAAGTTGGAAGAAATTCGGACTTTGGACAATTATTGGCGAAGATACAACCATTTGAATGTGGAAACAGAAGCTTAAAACGCCAATATCTCGTTTTTTTTCAAGAAGACATATTTTCAACTTTTGATGCAGAATCAATATAGATAAAAAGAACTTCATAATGTTCAAAGAAATTCGGACTTTGGACAATTATTGGCGAAGATACAACCGATTGAATTTGGAAACAGAAACTTAAAACGCCAATTTCTCGATTTTATTTCAAGAATACATATTTTCAACTTTTGATTCAGAATCAATATGGATAAAAAGGGCTTCATAAAGTTGGAAGAAATTCGGACTTTGGACAATTATTGGCGAAGATACAACCATTTGAATTTGTAAACAGAAACTTAAAACGCCAATTTCTCGATTTTATTTCAAGAATACATATTTTCAACTTTTGATGCAGAATCAATATATATAAAAAGGGCTTCATAATGTTGAAAGAAATTCGAACTTTTGACAATTATTGGCGAAGATACAACCGTTTGAATTTGTAAACAGAAACTTAAAACGCCAATTTCTCGATTTTATTTTAAGAATACATAAGATCAACTTTTGATGCAGAATCAATATATACAAATAAGACTTCATAATGTTGAAGGAAATTCGGACTTTGGACAATTATTGGCGAAGATACAACCGTTTGAATTTGTAAACAGAAACTTAAAACGCCAATATCTCGATATTATTTCAAGAATACATAAGATCAACTTTTGATGCAGAATCAATATGGATAACAAGGGCTTCATAATGTTAAAAGAAATTCGGACTTTGGACAACTATTGGCGAAGATACAACCATTTGAATTTGGAAACAGAAACTTAAAACGTCAATTTCTCGATTTTATTTCAAGAATACATATTTTCAAATTTTGATGCAGAATCATAATGGATAAAAAGAGCTTCATAATGTTGAAAGAATTTCGGACTTTGGACAATTATTGGCGAAGATACAACCGATTGAATTTGGAAACAGAAACTTAAAACGTCAATTTCTCGAATTTACTTCAAGAATACATATTTTCAACTTTTGATGCAGAATCAATATATATAAAAAGGGCTTCATAATGTTGAAAGAAATTCGAACTTTGGACAATTATTGGCGAAGATACAACCATTTGAATTTGGAAACAGAAACTTAAAACGTAAATTTCTCGAATTTACTTCAAGAATACATATTTTCAACTTTTGATGCAGAATCAATATATATAAAAAGGGCTTCATAATGTTGAAAGAAATTCGAACTTTTGACAATTATTGGCGAAGATACAACCGTTTGAATTTGGAAACAGAAACTTAAAACGTCAATTTCTCGAATTTACTTCAAGAATACATATTTTCAACTTTTGATGCAGAATCAATATATATAAAAAGGGCTTCATAATGTTGAAAGAAATTCGAACTTTGGACAATTATTGGCGAAGATACAACCATTGGAATTTGGAAACAGAAACTTAAAACGTCAATTTCTCGAATTTACTTCAAGAATACATATTTTCAACTTTTGATGCAGAATCAATATATATTAAATAAGGCTTCATAATGTTGAAAGAAATTCGGACTTTGGACAATTATTGGCGAAGATACAACCATTTGAATTTGGAAACAGAAACTTAAAGCGTCAATTTCTCGAATTTACTTCAAGAATACATATTTTCAACTTTTGATGCAGAATCAATATATATAAAAAGGGCTTCATAATGTTGAAGGAAATTCGAACTTTTGACAATTATTGGCGAAGATACAACCGTTTGAATTTGGAAACAGAAACTTAAAACGTCAGTTTCTCGATTTTATTTCAAGAATACATATTTTCAAGTCTTGATTTAGAATCAATATGGATAAAAAGGGCTTCATAAAGTTGGAAGAAATTCGGACTTTGGACAATTATTGGCGAAGATACAACCATTTGAATTTGTCAACAGAAACTTAAAACGTCAATTTCTCGATTTTTTTTTCAAGAATACATATTTTCAACTTTTGATGCAGAATCAATGTATATAAATAAGGCTTCATAATGTTGAAGGAAATTCGGACTTTGGACAATTATTGGCGAAGATACAACCGTTTGAATTTGTAAACAGAAACTTAAAACGCAAATTTCTCGATTTTATTTCAAGAATACATGTTTTCAACTTTGGATGCAGAATCAATATGGATAAAAAGGGCTTCATAATGTAGGAAGAAATTCGGACTTTGGACAATTATTGGCGAAGATACAACCGTTTGAATTTGGAAACAGAAACTTAAAACGCCAAATTCTCGATTTTTTTCAGGAATACTTATTTTCAACTTTTGATGCAGAATCAATGTATATAAATAAGGCTTCATAATGTTGAAGGAAATTCGGACTTTGGACAATTATTGGCGAAGATACAACCGTTTTAATTTGGAAACAGAAACTTAAAACGCCAATGTATCGAATTTCTTCAAGAATACATATTTTCAACTTTTGATTCAGAATCAATATGGATAAAAAGGGCTTCATAATGTTGGAAGAAATTCGGACTTTGGACAATTATTGGCGAAGATACAACCATTTGAATTTGGAAACAGAAACTTAAAACGTCAATTTCTCGAATTTACTTCAAGAATACATATTTTCAACTTTTGATGCAGAATCAATATATATAAAAAGGGCTTCATAATGTTGAAAGAAATTCGAACTTTGGACAATTATTGGCGAAGATACAACCGTTTGAATTTGGAAACAGAAACTTAAAACGCCAATTTCTCGAATTTACTTCAAGAATACATATTTTCAACTTTTGATGCAGAATCAATATATATAAAAAAGGCTTCATAATGTTGAAAGAAATTCTAACTTTGGACAATTATTGGCGAAGATACAACCGTTTGAATTTGTAAACAGAAACTTAAAACGCAAATTTCTCGATTTTATTTCAAGAATACATATTTTCAACTTTTGATTCAGAATCAATATGGATAAAAAGGGCTTCATAATGTTGGAAGAAATTCGGACTTTGGACAATTATTGGCGAAGATACAACCATTTGAACTTGTAAAGAGAAACTTAAAGCGCCAATTTCTCGATTTTATTTCAAGAATACATATTTTCAACTTTTGATGCAGAATCAATATATATAAATAAGGCTTCATAATGTTGAAGGAAAGTCGGACTTTGGACAATTATTGGCGAAGATACAACCGTTTGAATTTGGAAACAGAAACTTAAAACGTCAGTTTCTCGATTTTATTTCAAGAATACATATTTTCAAGTCTTGATTTAGAATCAATATGGATAAAAAGGGCTTCATAAAGTTGGAAGAAATTCGGACTTTGGACAATTATTGGCGAAGATACAACCATTTGAATTTGTAAACAGAAACTTAAAACGCCAATTTCTCGATTTTTTTTCAAGAATACATATTTTCAACTTTTGATGCAGAATCAATGTATATAAATAAGGCTTCATAATGTTGAAGGAAATTCGGACTTTGGACAATTATTGGCGAAGATACAACCGTTTGAATTTGTAAACAGAAACTTAAAACGCAAATTTCTCGATTTTATTTCAAGAATACATGTTTTCAACTTTGGATGCAGAATCAATATGGATAAAAAGGGCTTCATAATGTAGGAAGAAATTCGGACTTTGGACAATTATTGGCGAAGATACAACCGTTTGAATTTGGAAACAGAAACTTAAAACGCCAATTTCTCGATTTTTTTCAGGAATACTTATTTTCAACTTTTGATGCAGAATCAATGTATATAAATAAGGCTTCATAATGTTGAAGGAAATTCGGACTTTGGACAATTATTGGCGAAGATACAACCGTTTGAATTTGGAAACAGAAACTTAAAACGCCAATGTATCGATTTATTTCAAGAATACATATTTTCAACTTTTGATGCAGAATCAATATGGATAAAAAGGGCTTCATAATGTTGGAAGAAATTCGGACTTTGGACAATTATTGGCGAAGATACAACCATTTGAATTTGTAAACAGAAACTTAAAACGCCAATTTCTCGATTTTATTTCAAGAATACATATTTTCAACTTTTGATTCAGAATCAATATGGATAAAAAGAACTTCATAATGTTGAAAGAAATTCGGAACTTTTGACAATTATTGGCGAAGATACAACCGTTTGAATTTGGAAACAGAAACTTAAAACGTCAATTTCTCGAATTTACTTCAAGAATACATATTTTCAACTTTTGATGCAGAATCAATATATATAAAAAGGGCTTCATAATGTTGAAAGAAATTCTGACTTTTGACAATTATTGGCGAAGATACAACCGTTTGAATTTGGAAACAGAAACTTAAAACGACAATATCTCGAATTTACTTCAAGAATACATATTTTCAACTTTTGATTCAGAATCAATATGGATAAAAAGGGCTTCATAATGTTGGAAGAAACTCGGACTTTGGACAATTATTGGCGAAGATACAACCATTTGAATTTGTAAACAGAAACTCAAAACGCCAATTTCTCGATTTTATTTCAAGAATACATAGTTTAAACTTTTGATGCAGAATCAATATATATAAATAAGGCTTCTAATGTTGAAGGAAATTCGGACTTTGGACAATTATTGGCGAAGATACAACCGTTTGAATTTGGAAACAGAAACTTAAAACGTCAATTTCTCGAATTTACTTCAAGAATACATATTTTCAACTTTTGATGCAGAATTAATATATATAAAAAGGGCTTCATAATGTTGAAAGAAATTCGAACTTTTGACAATTATTGGCGAAGATACAACCGTTTGAATTTGTAAACAGAAACTTAAAACGCCAATTTCTAGATTTTATTTCAAGAATACATAATTTCAACTTTTGATGCAGAGTCAATATGGATAACAAGGGCTTCATAATGTTGAAAGAAATTCGGACTTTGGACAATTATTGGCGAAGATACAACCGTTTGAATTTGGAAACAGAAACTTAAAACGTCAATTTCTCGATTTTACTTCAAGAATACATATTTTCAACTTTTGATGCAGAATCAATATATATAAATAAGGCTTCATATTGTTGAAGGAAATTCGGACTTTTGACAATTATTGGCAAATATACAACCGTTTAAATTTGGAAACAGAAACTTAAAACGCCAGTTTCTCGATTTTATTTCAAGAATACATATTTTTAACTTTTGATGCAGAATCAATATATATAAAAAGGGCTTCATAATGTTGAACGAAATTCGAACTTTTGACAATTATTGGCGAAGATACAACCATTTGAATTTGGAAACAGAAACTTAAAACGTAAATTTCTCGAATTTACTTCAAGAATACATATTTTCAACTTTTGATGCAGAATCAATATATATAAAAAAGGCTTCATAATGTTGAAAGAAATTCTGAACTTTGGACAATTATTGGCGAAGATACAACCATTTGAATTTGTAAACAGAAACTTAAAACGCCAATTTCTCGATATTATTTCAAGAATAAATAGTTTCAACTTTTGATTCAGAATCAATATGGATAAAAAGGGCTTCATAATGTAGGAAGAAATTCAGACTTTGGACAATTATTGGCGAAGAAACAACCGTTTGAATTTGGAAACAGAAACTTAAAACGTCAATTTCTCGAATTTACTTCAAGAATTACGTATTTTCAGCTTTTGATGCAGAATCAAAATATATAAAAGGGCTTCATAATGTTGAAAGAAATTCTGACTTTGGACAATTATTGGCGAAGATACAACCATTTGAATTTGTAAACAGAAACCTAAAACGCCAATTTCTCGATTTAGTTTCAAGAATACATATTTTCAGTTTTTGATTCAGAATCAATATGGATAAAAAGAACTTCATAATGTTGAAAGAAATTCGGACTTTGGACAAATATAGGCGAAGATACAACCGTTTGAATTTGGAAACAGAAACTTAAAACGCCAATTCCTCGATTTTATTTCAAGAATACATATTTTCCAGCTTTTGATGCAGAATGAATATATATATTTATATAAAAAGGGCTTCATAATGTTGAAGGAAATTCGGACTTTAGACAATTATTGGCGAAGATACAACCGTTTGAATTTGTAAACAGAAACTTACAACGTAAATTTCTCGATTTATTTCAAAATTACGTAGTTTCAACTTTTGATGGAGAATCAATATATATAAAAAAGGCTTCATAATTTTGGAATAAATTCGGACTTTGGACAATTATTGGCGAAGATACAACCGTTTGAATTTGTAAACAGAAACTTAAAACGCCAATATCTAAATTTTATTTCAAGAATACATATTTCCAGCTTTTGATGCAGAAAGAATATATATTTTTATATAAAAAGGGCTTCATAATGTTGAAGGAAAGTCATACTTTGGACAATTATTGGCGAAGATACAACCATTTGAATTTGGAAACAGAAACTTAAAACGTAAATTTCTCGAATTTACTTCAAGAATACATATTTTCAACTTTTGATGCAGAATCAATATATAAATAAGGCTTCATAATGTTGAAGGATATTCGGACTTTGGACAATTATTGGCGAAGATACAACCATTTGAATTTGTAAACAGAAACTTAAAACTCCAATTTCTCGATTTTATTTCAAGAATACATAGTTCCACCTTTTTATTCAGAATCAATATGGATAAAAAGGGCTTCATAATGTAGGAAGAAATTCGGACTTTGGACAATTATTGGCAAAGAAACAACCGTTTGAATTTGGAAACAGAAACTTAAAACGTCAATTTCTCGAATTTACTTCAAGAATACATATTTTCAACTTTTGATGCAGAATCAATATATATAAAAAGGGCTTCATAATGTTGAAAGAAATTCGAACTTTTGACAATTATTGGCGAAGATACAACCATTTGAATTTGTAAACAGAAACTTGAAGCGCCAATTTCTCGATTTTATTTCAAGAAAACATAGTTTCAACTTTTGATTGAGAATCAATATGGATAAAAAGGGCTTCATAATGTTGGAAGAAATTCGGACTTTGGACAATTATTGGCGAAGATACAACCATTTGAATTTGGAAACAGAAACTTAAAACGCCAATTTCTCGATTTTGCTTCATGAATACATATTTTCAACTTTTGATGCAGAATCAATATATATAAAAAGGGCTTCATAATGTTGAAAGAAATTTGGACTTTGGACAATTATTGGCGAAGATACAACCGTTTGAATTTGGAAACAGAAACTTAAAACGTCAATTTCTCGAATTTACTTCAAGAATACATATTTTCAACTTTTGATGCAGAATCAATATATTTAAATAAGGCTTCATAATGTTGAAGGAAATTCGGACATTGGACAGTTATTGGCGAAGATACAACCATTTGAATTTGTAAACAGAAACTTAAAACGCTAATTTCTCGATTTTATTTCAAGAATACATATTTTCAACTTTTGATTCAGAATCATTATGGATAAAAAGAACTTCATAATGTTGAAAGAAATTCGGACTTTGGACAATTATTGGCGAAGATACAACCGTTTGAATTTGGAATCAGAAACTTAAAACGCCTATTTCTCGATTTTTTTTTAAGAATACATATTTTCAACTTTTGATTCAGCATCAATATGGATAAAAAGGTCTTCATAATGTTGGAAGAAATTCGGACTTTGGACAATTATTGGCGAAGATACAACCATTTGAATTTGTAAACAGAAACTTACAACGTAAATTTATCGATTTTATTTCAAGAATACATAATTTCAACTTTTGATGCAAAATCAATATATATAAATAAGGCTTCATAATGTTGAAGGAAATTCGGACTTTGGACAATTATTGGCGAAGATACAACCATTTGAATTTGGAAACAGAAACTTAAAACGCCAATTTCTCGAATTTACTTCATGAATACATATTTTCAACTTTTGATGCAGAATCAATATAGATAAAAAGGGCTTCATAATGTTGAAAGAAATTTGGACTTTGGACAATTATTGGCGAAGATACAACCGTTTGAATTTGGAAACAGAAACTTAAAACGTAAATTTATCGATTTTATTTCAAGAATACATAATTTCAACTTTTGATGCAAAATCAATATATATAAATAAGGCTTCATAATGTTGAAGGAAATTCGGACTTTGGACAATTATTGGCGAAGATACAACCGTTTGAATTTGGAAACAGAAACTTAAAACGTAAATTTCTCGATTTATTTCAAAATTACGTAGTTTTAACTTTTGATGCAGAATCAATATATATAAAAAAGGCTTCATAATTTTGGAATAAATTCGGACTTTGGACAATTATTGGCGAAGATACAACCGTTTGAATATGGAAACAGAAACTTAAAACGCCAATTCCTCGATTTTATTTCAAGAATACATATTTCCAGCTTTTGATGCAGAATGAATATATATATTTATATAAAAGGGGCTTCATAATGTTGAAGGAAATTCGGACTTTAGACAATTATTGGCGAAGATACAACCGTTTGAATTTGTAAACAGAAACTTACAACGTAAATTTCTCGATTTATTTCAAAATTACGTAGTTTCAACTTTTGATGGAGAATCAATATATATAAAAAAGGCTTCATAATTTTGGAATAAATTCGGACTTTGGACAATTATTGGCGAAGATACAACCGTTTGAATTTGTAAACAGAAACTTAAAACGCCAATATCTAAATTTTATTTCAAGAATACATATTTCCAGCTTTTGATGCAGAAAGAATATATATTTTTATATAAAAAGGGCTTCATAATGTTGAAGGAAATTCGGACTTTAGACAATTATTGGCGAAGATACAACCGTTTGAATTTGTAAACAGAAACTTACAACGTAAATTTCTCGATTTATTTCAAAATTACGTAGTTTCAACTTTTGATGGAGAATCAATATATATAAAAAGGCTTCATAATTTTGGAATAAATTCGGACTTTGGACAATTATTGGCGAAGATACAACCGTTTGAATATGGAAACAGAAACTTAAAACGCCAATTCCTCGATTTTATTTCAAGAATACATATTTCCAGCTTTTGATGCAGAATGAATATATATATTTATATAAAAAGGGCTTCATAATGTTGAAGGAAATTCGGACTTTAGACAATTATTGGCGAAGATACAACCGTTTGAATTTGTAAACAGAAACTTACAACGTAATTTTCTCGATTTATTTCAAAATTACGTAGTTTCAACTTTTGATGGAGAATCAATATATATAAAAAAGGCTTCATAATTTTGGAATAAATTCGGACTTTGGACAATTATTGGCGAAGATACAACCGTTTGAATTTGTAAACAGAAACTTAAAACGCCAATATCTAAATCTTATTTCAAGAATACATATTTCCAGCTTTTGATGCAGAAAGAATATATATTTTTATATAAAAGGGCTTCATAATGTTGAAGGAAATTCGGACTTTGGACAATTATTGGCGAAGATACAACCATTTGAATTTGGAAACAGAAACTTAAAACGTAAATTTCTCGAATTTACTTCAAGAATACATATTTTCAACTTTTGATGCAGAATCAATATATATAAAAAAGGCTTCATAATGTTGAAAGAAATTCGGACTTTGGACAATTATTGGCGAAGATACATCCGTTTGAATTTGGAAACAGAAACTTAAAACGCCAATTTCTCGATTTTATTTCAAGAATACATATTTTCAACTTTTGATGCAGAATTAATATATATAAAAAGGGCTTCATAATGTTGAAAGAAATTCGAACTTTGGACAATTATTGGCGAAGATACAACCGTTTGAATTTGTAAACAGAAACTTATACAGCCAATTTCTCGAATTTATTTCAAGAATACATATTTTCAACTTTTGATGCAGAATCAATATATATAAAAAGGGCTTCATAATGTGGAAGGAAATTCGGACTTTGGACAATTATTGGCGAAGATACAACCGTTTGAATTTGGAAACAGAAACTTAAAACGTCAATTTCTCGAATTTACTTCAAGAATACATATTTTCAACTTTTGATGCAGAATCAATATATATAAATAAGGGCTTCATAATGTTGAAAGAAATTCGGACTTTTGACAATTATTGGCAAATATACAACCGTTTGAATTTGGAAACAGAAACTTAAAACGCCAGTTTCTCGAATTTACTTCAAGAATACATATTTTCAACTTTTGATGCAGAATCAATATATATAAAAAGGGCTTCATAATGTTGAAAGAAATTCTAACTTTGGACAATTATTGGCGAAGATACAACCATTTGAATTTGGAAACAGAAACTTACAACGTAAATTTCTCGATTTTATTTCAAGAATACATATTTTCAACTTTTGATGCAGAATCAATATATAAATAAGGCTTCATAATGTTGAAGGATATTCGGACTTTGGACAATTATTGGCGAAGATACAACCATTTGAATTTGTAAACAGAAACTTAAAACGCCAATTTCGCGATTTTATTTCAAGAATACATAGTTTCAACTTTTGATTCAGAATCAATATGGATAAAAAGGGCTTCATAATGTAGGAAGAAATTCGGACTTTGGACAATTATTGGCGAAGAAACAACCGTTTGAATTTGGAAACAGAAACTTAAAACGTCAATTTCTCGAATTTACTTCAAGAATACATATTTTCAACTTTTGATGCAGAATCAATATATTTAAATAAGGCTTCATAACGTTGAAGGAAATTCGGACATTGGACAATTATTGGCGAAGATACAACCATTTGAATTTGGAAACAGAAACTTAAAACGCCAATTTCTCGATTTTATTTCAAGAATACATATTTTCAACTTTTGATTCAGAATCAATATGGATAAAAGAGCTTCATAATGTTGAAAGAAATTCGGACTTTGGACAATTATTGGCGAAGATACAACCGTTTGAATTTGGAATCAGAAACTTAAAACGCCTATTTCTCGATTTTTCTTTAAGAATACATATTTTCAACTTTTGATGCAGAATCAATATGGATAAAAAGGTCTTCATAATGTTGGAAGAAACTTGGACTTTGGACAATTATTGGCGAAGATACAAACATTTGAATTTGTAAACAGAAACTTAAAACGCCAATTTCTCGATTTTATTTCAAGAATACATAGTTTCAAATTTTGATTCAGAATCAATATGGATAAAAAGGGCTTCATAATGTAGGAAGAAATTCGGACTTTGGACAATTATTGGCGAAGAAACAACCGTTTGAATTTGGAAACAGAAACTTTCAACGCCAATTTCTCGATTTTATTTCAAAATTACGTATTTTCAACCTTTGATGGAGAATCGGAATATATAAAAGGGCTTCATAATGTTGGAAGAAATTCGGACTTTGGACAATTATTGGCGAAGATACAACCATTTGAAATTGTAAACACAAACTTAAAACGCCAATTTCTCGATTTTATTTCATGAATATATATTTCCAACTTTTGATTCAGAATCAATATATATATTTATATAAAAAGGGCTTCATAATGTTGAAGGAAATTCGGACTTTAGACAATTATTGGCGAAGATACAACCGTTTGAATTTGTAAACAGAAACTTACAACGTAAATTTCTCGATTTATTTCAAAATTACGTAGTTTCAACTTTTGATGGAGAATCAATATATATAAAAAAGGCTTCATAATTTTGGAATAAATTCGGACTTTGGACAATTATTGGCGAAGATACAACCGTTTGAATTTGTAAACAGAAACTTAAAACGCCAATATCTAAATTTTATTTCAAGAATACATGTTTCCAGCTTTTGATGCAGAAAGAATATATAGTTTTATATAAAAAGGGCTTCATAATGTTGAAGGAAATTCGGACTTTAGACAATTATTGGCGAAGATACAACCGTTTGAATTTGTAAACAGAAACTTACAACGTAAATTTCTCGATTTATTTCAAAATTACGTAGTTTCAACTTTTGATGGAGAATCAATATATATAAAAAAGGCTTCATAATTTTGGAATAAATTCGGACTTTGGACAATTATTGGCGAAGATACAACCGTTTGAATATGGAAACAGAAACTTAAAACGCCAATTCCTCGATTTTATTTCAAGAATACATATTTCCAGCTTTTGATGCAGAATGAATATATATATTTATATAAAAAGGGCTTCATAATGTTGAAGGAAATTCGGACTTTAGACAATTATTGGCGAAGATACAACCGTTTGAATTTGTAAACAGAAACTTACAACGTAATTTTCTCGATTTATTTCAAAATTACGTAGTTTCAACTTTTGATGGAGAATCAATATATATAAAAAAGGCTTCATAATTTTGGAATAAATTCGGACTTTGGACAATTATTGGCGAAGATACAACCGTTTGAATTTGTAAACAGAAACTTATACAGCCAATTTCTAGATTTTATTTCAAGAATACATAATTTCAACTTTTGATGCAGAGTCAATATGGATAACAAGGGCTTCATAATGTTGAAGGAAAGTCGGACTTTGGACAATTATTGGCGAAGATACAACCATTTGAATTTGGAAACAGAAACTTACAACGTAAATTTCTCGATTTTATTTCAAGAATACATATTTTCAACTTTTGATGCAGAATCAATATATAAAAAAGGCTTCATAATGTTGAAAGAAATTCGGACTTTGGACAATTATTGGCGAAGATACAACCATTTGAATTTGTAAACAGAAACTTAAAACGCCAATTTCTCGATTTTATTTCAAGAATACATAGTTTCAACTTTTGATTCAGAATCAATATGGATAAAAAGGGCTTCATAATGTAGGAAGAAATTCGAACTTTGGACAATTATTGGCGAAGAAACAACCGTTTGAATTTGGAAACAGAAACTTAAAACGTCAATTTCTCGAATTTACTTCAAGAATACATATTTTCAACTTTTGATGCAGAATCAATATATATAAAAAGGGCTTCATAATGTTGAAAGAAATTCGAACTTTGGACAATTATTGGCGAAGATACAACCATTTGAATTTGGAAACAGAAACTTAAAACGTCAATTTCTCGAATTTACTTCAAGAATACATATTTTCAACTTTTGATGCAGAATCAATATATATAAAAAGGGCTTCATAATGTTGAAAGAAATTCGAACTTTGGACAATTATTGGCGAAGATACAACCGTTTCAATTTGTAAACAGAAACTTACAACGTAAATTTATCGATTTTATTTCAAAAATACATATTTTCAACTTTTGATGCAGAATCAATATGGATAACAAGAACTTCATAATGTTGAGAGAAATTTGGACTTTGGACAATTATTGGCGAAGATACAACCGTTTGAATTTGGAAACTGAAACTTAAAACGCCAATTTCTCGATTTTTTTCAAGAATACTCGTACATATTTTCAACTTTTGATGCAGAATCAATATATTTAAATAAGGCTTCATAATGTTGAAGGAAATTCGGACATTGGACAATTATTGGCGAAGATACAACCATTTGAATTTGTAAACAGAAACTTAAAACGCCAATTTCTCGATTTTATTTCAAGAAAACATAGTTTCAACTTTTGATTCAGAATCAATATGGATAAAAAGGGCTTCATAATGTTGGAAGAAATTCGGACTTTGGACAATTATTGGCGAAGATACAACCATTTGAATTTGTAAACAGAAACTTAAAACGCCAATTTCTCGATTTTGTTTCATGAATATATATTTTCAACTTTTGATTCAGAATCAATATGGATAAAAGGGCTTCATAATGTTGGAAGAAACTCGGACTTTGGAGAATTATTGGCGAAGATACAACCATTTGAATTTGTAAACAGAAACTTGAAACGCCAATTTCTCGATTTTATTTCAAGAAAACAGAGTTTCAACTTTTGATTCAGAATCAATATGGATAAAAAGAACTTCATAATGTTGAGAGAAATTTGGACTTTGGACAATTATTGGCGAAGAAACAACCGTTTGAATTTGGAAACAGAAACTTAAAACGTCAATTTCTCGAATTTACTTCAAGAATACATATTTTCAACTTTTGATGCAGAATCAATATATATAAAAAGGGCTTCATAATGTTGAAAGAAATTCGAACTTTTGACAATTATTGGCGAAGATACAACCATTTGAATTTGGAAACAGAAACTTAAAACGTCAATTTCTCGAATTTACTTCAAGAATACATATTTTCAACTTTTGATGCAGAATCAATATATATAAAAAGGGCTTCATAATGTTGAAAGAAATTCGAACTTTTGACAATTATTGGCGAAGATACAACCGTTTGAATTTGGAATCAGAAACTTAAAACGCCTATTTCTCGATTTTTTTTTAAGAATACATATTTTCAACTTTTGATTCAGCATCAATATGGATAAAAAGGTCTTCATAATGTTGGAAGAAACTTGGACTTTGGACAATTATTGGCGAAGATACAACCATTTGAATTTGTAAACAGAAACTTAAAACGCCAATTTCTCGATTTTATTTCAAGAATACATAGTTTCAACTTTTGATTCAGAATCAATATGGATAAAAAGGGCTTCATAATGTAGGAAGAAATTCGACTTTGGACAATTATTGGCGAAGAAACAACCGTTTGAATTTGGAAACAGAAACTTACAACGCCAATTTCTCGATTTTATTTCAAAATTACGTATTTTCAACCTTTGATGGAGAATCGGAATATATAAAAGGGCTTCATAATGTTGGAAGAAATTCGGACTTTGGACAATTATTGGCGAAGATACAACCATTTGAATTTGTAAACACAAACTTAAAACGCCAATTTCTCGATTTTATTTCATGAATATATATTTTCAACTTTTGATTCAGAATCAATATGGATAAAAAGAACTTCATAATGTTGAAAGAAATTTGGACTTTGGACAATTATTGGCGAAGATACAACCGTTTGAATTTGGAAACAGAAACTTAAAACGTCAATTTCTCGAATTTACTTCAAGAATACATATTTTCAACTTTTGATGCAGAATCAATATATATAAAAAGGGCTTCATAATGTTGAAAGAAATTCGAACTTTTGACAATTATTGGCGAAGATACAACCGTTTGAATTTGGAAACAGAAACTTAAAACGCCAATATCTCGATTTTTTTTCAAGAATACATATTTTCAACTTTTGATTCAGAATCAATATGGATAAAAAGGTCTTCATAATGTTGAAAGAAACTCGGACTTTGGACAATTATTGGCGAAGAAACAACCATTTGAATTTGTAAACTGACACTTAAAACGCCAATTTCTCGATTTTATTTCAAGAATACATATTTTCAACTTTTGATGCAGAATCAATATATATAAATAAGGCTTCATAATGCTGAAGGAATTTCGGACTTTGGACAATTATTGGCGAAGAAACAACCGTTTGAATTTGGAAACAGAAACTTAAAACGTCAATTTCTCGAATTTACTTCAAGAATACATATTTTCAACTTTTGATGCAGAATCAATATATAAATAAGGCTTCATACTGTTGAAAGAAATTCGGACTTTGGACAATTATTGGCGAAGATACAACCATTTGAATTTGTAAACAGAAACTTGAAACGCCAATTTCTCGATTTTATTTCAAGAATACATATTTTCAACTTTTGATTCAGAATCAATATGGATAAAAGAACTTCATTATGTTGAAAGAAATTCGGACTTTGGACAATTATTGGCGAAGATACAACCGTTTGAATTTGGAATCAGAAACTTAAAACGCCTATTTCTCGATTTTATTTCAAGAATACATATTTTCAACTTTTGATTCAGCATCAATATGGATAAAAAGGTCTTCATAATGTTGGAAGAAACTTGGACTTTTGACAATTATTGGCGAAGATACAACCATTTGAATTTGTAAACAGAAACTTAAAACGCCAATTTCTCGATTTTATTTCAAGAATACATAGTTTCAACTTTTGATTCAGAATCAATATGGATAAAAAGGGCTTCATAATGTAGGAAGAAATTCGGACTTTTGACAATTATTGGCGAAGAAACAACCGTTTGAATTTGGAAACAGAAACTTACAACGCCAATTTCTCGATTTTATTTCAAAATAACGTATTTTCAACCTTTGATGGAGAATCGGAATATACAAAAAGGGCTTCATAATGTTGGAAGAAATTCGGACTTTGGACAATTATTGGCGAAGATACAACCATTTGAATTTGGAAACAGAAACTTAAAACGCCAATTTCTCGATTTTACTTCAAGAATATATATTTTCAACTTTTGATGCAGAATCAATATGGATAAAAAGAACTTCATAATGTTGAAAGAAATTTGGACTTTGGACAATTATTGGCGAAGATACAACCGTTTGAATTTGGAAACAGAAACTTAAAACGTCAATTTCTCGAATTTACTTCAAGAATACATATTTTCAACTTTTGATGCAGAATCAATATATATAAAAAGGGCTTCATAATGTTGAAAGAAATTCGAACTTTTGACAATTATTGGCGAAGATACAACCGTTTGAATTTGGAAACAGAAACTTAAAACGCCAATATCTCGATTTTTTTTTCAAGAATACATATTTTCAACTTTTGATTCAGAATCAATATGGATAAAAAGGTCTTCATAATGCTGGAAGAAACTCGGACTTTGGACAATTATTGGCGAAGAAACAACCATTTGAATTTGTAAATTGACACTTAAAACGCCAATTTCTCGATTTTATTTCAAGAATACATATTTTCAACTTTTGATGCAGAATCAATATATATAAAAAGGGCTTCATAATGTTGAAAGAAATTTGAACTTTTGACAATTATTGGCGAAGATACAACCGTTTGAATTTGGAAACAGAAACTTAAAACGTAAATTTCTCGAATTTACTTCAAGAATACATATTTTCAACTTTTGATGCAGAATCAATATGTATAACAAGGGCTTCATAATGTTGAAAGAAATTCGAACTTTGGACAATTATTGGCGAAGATACAACCGTTTGAATTTGGAAGCAGAAACTTAAAAACGCCAATTTCTCGATTTTATTTCAAGAATACATATTTCCAGCTTTTGATGCAGAATGAATATATATAAAAAGGGCTTCATAATGTTGAAGGAAAGTCGGACTTTGGACAATTATTGGCGAAGATACAACCATTTGAATTTGGAAACAGAAACTTAAAACGTAAATTTCTCGAATTTACTTCAAGAATACATATTTTCAACTTTTGATGCAGAATCAATATATATAAAAAGGGCTTCATAATGTTGAAAGAAATTCGAACTTTTGACAATTATTGGCGAAGATACAACCGTTTGAATTTGGAAGCAGAAACTTAAAACGCCAATTTCTCGATTTTATTTCAAGAATACATATTTCCAGCTTTTGATGCAGAATGAATATATATAAAAAGGGCTTCATAATGTTGAAGGAAAGTCGGACTTTGGACAATTATTGGCGAAGATACAACCATTTGAATTTGGAAACAGAAACTTAAAACGTAAATTTCTCGAATTTACTTCAAGAATACATATTTTCAACTTTTGATGCAGAATCAATATATATAAAAAGGGCTTCATAATGTTGAAAGAAATTCGAACTTTTGACAATTATTGGCGAAGATACAACCATTTGAATTTGGAAACAGAAACTTAAAACGTCAATTTCTCGAATTTACTTCAAGAATACATATTTTCAGCTTTTGATGCAGAATCAATATATATAAAAAGGGCTTCATAATGTTGAAAGAAATTCGAACTTTGGACAATTATTGGCGAAGATACAACCATTTGAATTTGGAAACAGAAACTTAAAACGTAAATTTCTCGAATTTACTTCAAGAATACATATTTTCAACTTTTGATGCAGAATCAATATATATAAAAAGGGCTTCATAATGTTGAAAGAAATTCGGACTTTTGACAATTATTGGCGAAGATACAACCATTTGAATTTGGAAACAGAAACTTAAAACGCCAATTTCTCGATTTTATTTCAAGAATACATATTTCCAGCTTTTGATGCAGAATGAATATATTTTTATATAAAAAGGGCTTCATAATGTTGAAGGAAATTCGGACTTTGACAATTATTGGCGAAGATACAACCGTTTGAATTTGTAAACAGAAACTTACAACGATTTTCGTTTTTAAGAATACATATTTTCAACTTTTGATTCAGCATCAATATGGATAAAAAGGTCTTCATAATGTTGGAAGAAACTTGGACTTTTGACAATTATTGGCGAAGATACAACCATTTGAATTTGTAAACAGAAACTTAAAACGCCAATTTCTCGATTTTATTTCAAGAATACATAGTTTCAACTTTTGATTCAGAATCAATATGGATAAAAAGGGCTTCATAATGTAGGAAGAAATTCGGACTTTTGACAATTATTGGCGAAGAAACAACCGTTTGAATTTGGAAACAGAAACTTACAACGCCAATTTCTCGAATTTACTTCAAAATAACGTATTTTCAACCTTTGATGGAGAATCGGAATATACAAAAGGGCTTCATAATGTTGGAAGAAATTCGGACTTTGGACAATTATTGGCGAAGATACAACCATTTGAATTTGTAAACAGAAACTTAAAACGCCAATTTCTCGAATTTACTTCATGAATACATATTTTCAACTTTTGATGCAGAATCAATATATATAAAAAGGGCTTCATAATGTTGAAAGAAATTTGAACTTTTGACAATTATTGGCGAAGATACAACCGTTTGAATTTGGAAACAGAAACTTAAAACGCCAAATTCTCGATTTTTCTTCAAGAATACATATTTTCAACTTTTGATGCAGAATCAATATATATAAATAAGGCTTCATAATGTTGAAGGAAATTCGGACTTTGGACAATTATTGGCGAAGATACAACCGTTTGAATTTGGAAACAGAAACTTAAAACGCCAATATCTCGATTTTTTTTTCAAGAATACATATTTTCAACTTTTGATTCAGAATCAATATGGATAAAAAGGTCTTCATAATGCTGGAAGAAACTCGGACTTTGGACAATTATTGGCGAAGAAACAACCATTTGAATTTGTAAATTGACACTTAAAACCAATTTCTCGATTTTATTTCAAGAATACATATTTTCAAATTTTGATGCAGAATCAATATATATAAATAAGGCTTCATAATGCTGAAGAAATTTCGGACTTTGGACAGTTATTGGCAAATATACAACCGTTTAAATTTGGAAACAGAAACTTAAAACGTAAATTTCTCGAATTTACTTCAAGAATACATATTTTCAACTTTTGATGCAGAATCAATATATATAAAAAGGGCTTCATAATGTTGAAAGAAATTCGGACTTTTGACAATTATTGGCGAAGATACAACCGTTTGAATTTGGAAACAGAAACTTAAAACGTCAATTTCTCGAATTTACTTCAAGAATACATATTTTCAGCTTTTGATGCAGAATCAATATATATAAAAAGGGCTTCATAATGTTGAAAGAAATTCGAACTTTGGACAATTATTGGCGAAGATACAACCATTTGAATTTGGAAACAGAAACTTAAAACGTAAATTTCTCGAATTTACTTCAAGAATACATATTTTCAACTTTTGATGCAGAATCAATATATATAAAAAGGGCTTCATAATGTTGAAAGAAATTCGAACTTTTGACAATTATTGGCGAAGATACAACCGTTTGAATTTGGAAGCAGAAACTTAAAACGCCAATTTCTCGATTTTATTTCAAGAATACATATTTCCAGCTTTTGATGCAGAATGAATATATATAAAAAGGGCTTCATAATGTTGAAAGAAAGTCGGACTTTGGACAATTATTGGCGAAGATACAACCATTTGAATTTGGAAACAGAAACTTAAAACGTAAATTTCTCGAATTTACTTCAAGAATACATATTTTCAACTTTTGATGCAGAATCAATATGTATAAAAAGGGCTTCATAATGTTGAAAGAAATTCGAACTTTGGACAATTATTGGCGAAGATACAACCATTTGAATTTGGAAACAGAAACTTAAAACGTCAATTTCTCGATTTTATTTCAAGAATACATATTTTCAGCTTTTGATGCAGAATGAATATATATAAAAAGGGCTTCATAATGTTGAAAGAAATTCGAACTTTGGACAATTATTGGCGAAGATACAACCATTTGAATTTGGAAACAGAAACTTAAAACGTAAATTTCTCGAATTTACTTCAAGAATACATATTTTCAACTTTTGATGCAGAATCAATATATATAAAAAGGGCTTCATAATGTTGAAAGAAATTCGAACTTTGGACAATTATTGGCGAAGATACAACCATTTGAATTTGGAAACAGAAACTTAAAACGTCAATTTCTCGATTTTATTTCAAGAATACATATTTTCAGCTTTTGATGCAGAATGAATATATATTTATATAAAAGGGCTTCATAATGTTGAAGGAAATTCGGACTTTTGACAATTATTGGCGAAGATACAACCGTTTGAATTTGTAAACAGAAACTTACAACGATTTTTTTAAGAATACATATTTTCAACTTTTGATTCAGCATCAATATGGATAAAAAGGTCTTCATAATGTTGGAAGAAACTTGGACTTTTGACAATTATTGGCGAAGATACAACCATTTGAATTTGTAAACAGAAACTTAAAACGCCAATTTCTCGATTTTATTTCAAGAATACATAGTTTCAACTTTTGATTCAGAATCAATATGGATAAAAAGGGCTTCATAATGTAGGAAGAAATTCGGACTTTTGACAATTATTGGCGAAGAAACAACCGTTTGAATTTGGAAACAGAAACTTACAACGCCAATTTCTCGATTTTATTTCAAAATAACGTATTTTCAACCTTTGATGGAGAATCGGAATATACAAAAGGGCTTCATAATGTTGGAAGAAATTCGGACTTTGGACAATTATTGGCGAAGATACAACCATTTGAATTTGGAAACAGAAACTTAAAACGTCAATTTCTCGAATTTACTTCAAGAATACATATTTTCAACTTTTGATGCAGAATCAATATATATAAAAAGGGCTTCATAATGTTGAAAGAAATTTGAACTTTTGACAATTATTGGCGAAGATACAACCGTTTGAATTTGGAAACAGAAACTTAAAACGCCAATTTCTCGATTTTATTTCAAGAATACATATTTTCAACTTTTGATGCAGAATCAATATATATAAATAAGGCTTCATAATGTTGAAGGAAATTCGGACTTTGGACAATTATTGGCGAAGATACAACCGTTTGAATTTGGAAACAGAAACTTAAAACGCCAATATCTCGATTTTTTTTCAAGAATACATATTTTCAACTTTTGATGCAGAATCAATATGGATAAAAAGGTCTTCATAATGTTGGAAGAAACTCGGACTTTGGACAATTATTGGCGAAGAAACAACCATTTGAATTTGTAAATTGACACTTAAAACGCCAATTTCTCGATTTTATTTCAAGAATACATATTTTCAAATTTTGATGCAGAATCAATATATATAAATAAGGCTTCATAATGCTGAAGAAATTTCGGACTTTGGACAGTTATTGGCAAATATACAACCGTTTAAATTTGGAAACAGAAACTTAAAACGTAAATTTCTCGAATTTACTTCAAGAATACATATTTTCAACTTTTGATGCAGAATCAATCTGTATAACAAGGGCTTCATAATGTTGAAAGAAATTCGGACTTTTGACAATTATAGGCGAAGATACAACCGTTTGAATTTGGAAGCAGAAACTTAAAACGCCAATTTCTCGATTTTATTTCAAGAATACATATTTCCAGCTTTTGATGCAGAATGAATATATATAAAAAGGGCTTCATAATGTTGAAGGAAAGTCGGACTTTGGACAATTATTGGCGAAGATACAACCATTTGAATTTGGAAACAGAAACTTAAAACGTAAATTTCTCGATTTTATTTCAAGAATACATATTTTCAACTTTTGATGCAGAATCAATATGTATAAAAAGGGCTTCATAATGTTGAAAGAAATTCGGACTTTGGACAATTATTGGCGAAGATACAACCATTTGAATTTGGAAACAGAAACTTAAAACGTCAATTTCTCGATTTTATTTCAAGAATACATATTTCCAGCTTTTGATGCAGAATGAATATATATTTTTATATAAAAGGGCTTCATAATGTTGAAGGAAATTCGGACTTTAGACAATTATTGGCGAAGATACAACCGTTTGAATTTGTAAACAGAAACTTAAAACGTAAATTTCTCGATTTATTTCAAAATTACGTAGTTTCAACTTTTGATGGAGAATCAATATATATAAAAAGGGCTTCATAATTTTGGAATAAATTCAGACTTTGGACAATTATTGGCGAAGATACAACCGATTGAATTTGGAA
Organism: Drosophila paucipuncta; assembly: GCA_035043875.1. Lineage (NCBI taxonomy): Eukaryota > Metazoa > Arthropoda > Insecta > Diptera > Drosophilidae > Drosophila > Drosophila paucipuncta. The sequence continues at coordinate 116,048 of JAWNMP010000090.1, read as the reverse complement.
ACAGACATTTAAAACGCCAATATCTCAATTTTATTTCAAGAATACATATTTCCAGTATTTGATGCAGAATGAATATATATGTTTATATAAAAGGGCTTCATAATGTTGAAGGAAATTCGGACTTTGGACAATTATTGGCGAAGATACAACCGTTTGAATTTGTAAACAGAAACTAAAACGTAAATTTCTCGATTTATTTCAAAATTACGTAGTTTCAACTTTTGATGGAGAATCAATATATATAAAAAGGGCTTCATAATTTTGGTATAAATTCGGACTTTGGACAATTATTGGCGAAGATACAACCGTTTGAATTTGGAAACAGACATTTAAAACACCAATATCTCAATTTTTTTCAAGAATACATATTTTCAGCTTTTGATGCAGAATGAATATATATAAATAAGGCTTCATAATGTTGAAGGAAATTCGGACTTTGGACAATTATTGGCGAAGATACAACCGTTTGAATTTGGAAACAGAAACTTAAAACGCCAATTTCTCGATTTTATTTCAAGAATACATACGAGTAGTTTCAAATTTTGATGCAGAATAAATATATATAAAAAGACTTCATAACGTTGAACGAAATTCGGACTTTGGACAATTATTGGCGAAGATACAACCATTTGAATTTGTAAACAGAAACTTAAAACGTAAATTTCTCGATTTTATTTCAAGAATGCACAGTTTCAAATTTTGATGCAGAATCAATATATATAAATAAGGCTTCATAATGTTGAAAGAAATTCGGACTTTGGACAATTATTGGCGAAGATACAACCGTTTGAATTTGGAAACAGAAACTTAAAACGCCAATTTCTAGATTTTATTTCAAGAATACATACGAGTAGTTTCAAATTTTGATGCAGAATAAATATATATAAATAAGACTTCATAACGTTGAACGAAATTCGGACTTTGGACAATTATTGGCGAAGATACAACCATTTGAATTTGTAAACAGAAACTTAAAACGTAAATTTCTCGATTTTATTTCAAGAATACACAGTTTCAAATTTTGATGCAGAATCAATATATATAAATAAGGCTTCATAATGTTGAAAGAAATTCGGACTTTGGACAATTATTGGCGAAGATACAACCGTTTGAATTTGGAAACAGAAACTTAAAACGCCAATTTCCGATTTTATTTCAAGAATACATATTTTCAACTTTTGATGCAGAATCGATATATATAAATAAGGCTTCATAATGTTGAAAGAAATTCGGACTTTGGACAATTATTGGCGAAGATACAACCGTTTGAATTTGGAAACAGAAACTTAAAACGCCAATTTCTCGATTTTATTTCAAAATTACGTATTTTCAACTTTTGATAGAGAATCAGAATATATAAAAGGGCTCCATAATGTTGGAAGAAATTCGGACTTTGGACAATTATTGGCCAAGATACAACCATTTGAATTTGTAAACAGAAACTTAAAACGCCAATTTCTCGATTTATTTCAAAATTACGTAGTTTCAACTTTTGATGGAGAATAAATATATATAAAAAGGGCTTCACAATTTTGGAATAAATTCGGACTTTGGACAATTATTGGCGAAGATACAACCGTTTGAATTTGGAAACAGAATTTAAAACGCCAATATCTCGATTTTTTTCAAGAATACATATTTTCAGCTTTTGATGCAGAATAAATATATATAAATAAGGCTTCATAATGTTGAAGGAAATTCGGACTTTGGACAATTATTGGCGAAGATACAACCGTTTGAATTTGGAAACAGAAACTTAAAACGTCAATTTCTCGAATTTACTTCAAGAATACATATTTTCAACTTTTGATGCAGAATCAGTATATACTCTATAAATAAGGCTTCATAATGTTGAAGGAAATTCGGACTTTGGACAATTATTGGTGAAGATACAACCGTTTGAATTTGTAAACAGAAACTTAAAACGTCAATTTCTCGATTTTATTTCAAGAATACATAATTTCAAATTTTGATGCAGAATCAATATGGATAACAAGGGCTTCATAGTGTTGAAAGAAATTCGGACTTTGGACAATTATTGGCAAATATACAACCGTTTAAATTTGGAAACAGAAACTTAAAACGCCAGTTTCTCGATTTTATTTCAAGAATACATATTTTCAACTTTTGATTCAGAATCAATATGGATAACAAGGGATTCATAATGTTGAAAGAAATTCGGACTTTGGACAATTATAGGCGAAGATACAACCGTTTGAATTTGGAAACAGAAAATTAAAACGCAAATTTTTCGATTTTATTTCAAGAATAGATAGTTTCAACTTTTGATGCAGAATCAATATGGATAAAAAGAACTTCATAATGTTGAAGGAAATTTGGACTTTGGAAAATTATTGGCGAAGATACAACCGGTTGAATTTGGAAACAGAAACTTAAAACGTCAATTTCTCGATTTTATTTCAAGAATACATATTTTCAACTTTTGATTCAGAATCAATATGGATAACAAGGGCTTCATAATGTTGAAAGAAATTCGGACTTTGGACAATTATTGGCAAATATACAACCTTTTAAATTTGGCAACAGAAACTTAAAACGCCAGTTTCTCGATTTTATTTCAAGAATACATATTTTCAACTTTTGATTCAGAATCAATATGGATAACAAGGGCTTCATAATATTGAAAGAAATTCGGACTTTGGACAATTATAGGCGAAGATACAACCGTTTGAATTTGGAAACAGAAAATTAAAACGCCAATTTCTCGATTTTATTTCAAGAATACATAGTTTCAACTTTTGATGCACAATCGATATGGATAAAAAGAACTTCATAATGTTGAAGGAAATTCGGACTTTGGACAATTATTGGCGAAGATACAACCGTTTCAATTTGTAAACAGAAACTTACAACGTAAATTTATCGATTTTATTTCAAAAATACATAATTTCAACTTTTGATGCAGAATCAATATGGATAACAAGGGCTTCATAATGTTGAAAGAAATTCGGACTTTGGACAATTATAGGCGAAGATACAACCATTTGAATATGGAAACAGAAGATACAACCGTTTGAATTTGGAAACAGAAACTTAAAACGCCAATTTCTCGATTTTATTTCAAAATTACGTATTTTCAACTTTTGATAGAGAATCAGAGTATATAAAAGGGCTCCATAATGTTGGAAGAAATTCGGACTTTGGACAATTATTGGCCAAGATACAACCATTTGAATTTGTAAACAGAAACTTAAAACGCCAATTTCTCGATTTATTTCAAAATTACGTAGTTTCAACTTTTGATGGAGAATAAATATATATAAAAGGGCTTCACAATTTTGGAATAAATTCGGACTTTGGACAATTATTGGCGAAGATACAACCGTTTGAATTTGGAAACAGAATTTAAAACGCCAATATCTCGATCTTTTTTCAAGAATACATATTTTCAGCTTTTGATGCAGAATAAATATATATAAATAAGGCTTCATAATGTTGAAGGAAATTCGGACTTTGGACAATTATTGGCGAAGATACAACCGTTTGAATTTGGAAACAGAAACTTAAAACGCCAATTTCTCGATTTTATTTCAAGAATACATATTTTCAACTTTTGATGCAGAATCAATATATACTCTATAAATAAGGCTTCATAATGTTGAAGGAAATTCGGACTTTGGACAATTATTGGTGAAGATACAACCGTTTGAATTTGTAAACAGAAACTTAAAACGCCAATTTCTCGATTTTATTTCAAGAATACATAATTTCAAATTTTGATGCAGAATCAATATGGATAACAAGGGCTTCATAATGTTGAAAGAAATTCGGACTTTGGACAATTATTGGCAAATATACAACCGTTTGAATTTGGAAACAGAAACTTAAAACGCCAGTTTCTCGATTTTATTTCAAGAATACATATTTTCAACTTTTGATTCAGAATCAATATGGATAACAAGGGATTCATAATGTTGAAAGAAATTCGGACTTTGGACAATTATAGGCGAAGATACAACCGTTTGAATTTGGAAACAGAAACTTAAAACGTAAATTTCTCGAATTTACTTCAAGAATACATATTTTCAACTTTTGATGCAGAATCAATATGGATAAAAAGGGCTTCATAATGTTGAAGGAAATTTGGACTTTTGACAATTATTGGCGAAGATACAACCGTTTGAATTTGGAAACAGAAACTTAAAACGTCAATTTCTCGATTTTATTTCAAGAATACATATTTTCAACTTTTGATTCAGAATCAATATGGATAACAAGGGCTTCATAATGTTGAAAGAAATTCGGACTTTGGACAATTATTGGCGAAGATACAACCGTTTGAATTTGGAAACAGAAACTTAAAACGTAAATTTCTCGAATTTACTTCAAGAATACATATTTTCAACTTTTGATGCAGAATCAATATATATAAAAAGGGCTTCATAATGTTGAAAGAAATTTGAACTTTTGACAATTATTGGCGAAGATACAACCGTTTGAATTTGGAAACAGAAACTTAAAACGTCAATTTCTCGAATTTACTTCAAGAATACATATTTTCAACTTTTGATGCAGAATCAATATATTTAAATAAGGCTTCATAATGTTGAAGGAAATTCGGACATTGGACAATTATTGGCGAAGATACAACCATTTGAATTTGTAAACAGAAACTTAAAACGCCAATTTCTCGATTTTATTTCAAGAAAACATAGTTTCAACTTTTGATTCAGAATCAATATGGATAAAAAGGGCTTCATAATGTTGGAAGAAATTCGGACTTTGGACAATTATTGGCGAAGATACAACCATTTGAATTTGTAAACAGAAACTTAAAACGCCAATTTCTCGATTTTGTTTCATGAATATATATTTTCAACTTTTGATTCAGAATCAATATGGATAAAAAGGGCTTCATAATGTTGGAAGAAACTCGGACTTTGGAGAATTATTGGCGAAGATACAACCATTTGAATTTGTAAACAGAAACTTGAAACGCCAATTTCTCGATTTTATTTCAAGAAAACATAGTTTCAACTTTTGATTCAGAATCAATATGGATAAAAAGAACTTCATAATGTTGAGAGAAATTTGGACTTTGGACAATTATTGGCGAAGAAACAACCGTTTGAATTTGGAAACAGAAACTTAAAACGTCAATTTCTCGAATTTACTTCAAGAATACATATTTTCAACTTTTGATGCAGAATCAATATATATAAAAAGGGCTTCATAATGTTGAAAGAAATTCGAACTTTTGACAATTATTGGCGAAGATACAACCATTTGAATTTGGAAACAGAAACTTAAAACGTCAATTTCTCGAATTTACTTCAAGAATACATATTTTCAACTTTTGATGCAGAATCAATATATATAAAAAGGGCTTCATAATGTTGAAAGAAATTCGGACTTTTGACAATTATTGGCGAAGATACAACCGTTTGAATTTGGAATCAGAAACTTAAAACGCCTATTTCTCGAATTTTCTTTAAGAATACATATTTTCAACTTTTGATTCAGCATCAATATGGATAAAAAGGGATTCATAATGTTGAAAGAAATTCGAACTTTGGACAATTATTGGCGAAGATACAACCGTTTGAATTTGGAAACAGAAACTTAAAACGTAAATTTCTCGAATTTACTTCAAGAATACATATTTTCAACTTTTGATGCAGAATCAATATGGATAAAAAGAGCTTCATAATGTTGAAGGAAATTTGGACGTTGGAAAATTATTGGCGAAGATACAACCGGTTGAATTTGGAAACAGAAACTTAAAACGCCAATTTCTCGATTTTATTTCAAGAATACATATTTTCAACTTTTGATTCAGAATCAATATGGATAAAAAGGGCTTCATAATGTTGAAAGAAATTCGAACTTTTGACAATTATTGGCGAAGATACAACCGTTTGAATTTGGAAACAGAAACTTAAAACGCAAATTTCTCGATTTTACTTCAAGAATACATATTTTCAACTTTTGATGCAGAATCAATATGGATAAAAAGAACTTCATAATGTTGAAGGAAATTTGGACTTTGGACAATTATTGGCGAAGATACAACCGTTTGAATTTGGAAACAGAAACTTAAAACGTCAATTTCTCGATTTTATTTCAAGAATACATATTTTCAACTTTTGATGCAGAATCAATATGTATAAAAAGGGCTTCATAATGTTGAAAGAAATTCGGACTTTGGACAATTATTGGCGAATATACAACCGTTTGAATTTGGAAACAGAAACTTAAAACGTCAATTTCTCGAATTTACTTCAAGAATACATATTTTCAACTTTTGATGCAGAATCAATATGGATAACAAGGGCTTCATAATATTGAAAGAAATTCGGACTTTGGACAATTATAGGCGAAGATACAACCGTTTGAATTTGGAAACAGAAACTTAAAACGCCAATTTCTCGATTTTATTTCAAGAATACATATTTTCAACTTTTGATGCAGAATCGATATGGATAAAAAGGGCTTCATAATGTTGAAGGAAATTCGGACTTTGGACAATTATTGGCGAAGATACAACCGTTTGAATTTGTAAACAGAAACTTACAACGTAAATTTCTCGATTTTACTTCAAGAATACATATTTTCAACTTTTGATGCAGAATCAATATATATAAAAAGGGCTTCATAATGTTGAAAGAAATTCGAACTTTGGACAATTATTGGCGAAGATACAACCATTTGAATTTGGAAACAGAAACTTAAAACGTCAATTTCTCGAATTTACTTCAAGAATACATATTTTCAACTTTTGATGCAGAATCAATATATTTAAATAAGGCTTCATAATGTTGAAGGAAATTCGGACATTGGACAATTATTGGCGAAGATACAACCATTTGAATTTGTAAACAGAAACTTAAAACGCCAATTTCTCGATTTTATTTCAAGAAAACATAGTTTCAACTTTTGATTCAGAATCAATATGGATAAAAAGGGCTTCATAATGTTGGAAGAAATTCGGACTTTGGACAATTATTGGCGAAGATACAACCATTTGAATTTGTAAACAGAAACTTAAAACGCCAATTTCTCGATTTTGTTTCATGAATATATATTTTCAACTTTTGATTCAGAATCAATATAGATAAAAAGGGCTTCATAATGTTGGAAGAAACTCGGACTTTGGAGAATTATTGGCGAAGATACAACCATTTGAATTTGTAAACAGAAACTTGAAACGCCAATTTCTCGATTTTATTTCAAGAAAACATAGTTTCAACTTTTGATTCAGAATCAATATGGATAAAAGAACTTCATAATGTTGAGAGAAATTTGGACTTTGGACAATTATTGGCGAAGAAACAACCGTTTGAATTTGGAAACAGAAACTTAAAACGTCAATTTCTCGAATTTACTTCAAGAATACATATTTTCAACTTTTGATGCAGAATCAATATATATAAAAAGGGCTTCATAATGTTGAAAGAAATTCGAACTTTTGACAATTATTGGCGAAGATACAACCATTTGAATTTGGAAACAGAAACTTAAAACGTCAATTTCTCGAATTTACTTCAAGAATACATATTTTCAACTTTTGATGCAGAATCAATATATATAAAAGGGCTTCATAATGTTGAAAGAAATTCGAACTTTTGACAATTATTGGCGAAGATACAACCGTTTGAATTTGGAAACAGAAACTTAAAACGTCAATTTCTCGAATTTACTTCAAGAATACATATTTTCAACTTTTGATGCAGAATCAATATATATAAAAAGGGCTTCATAATGTTGAAAGAAATTCTGAACTTTGGACAATTATTGGCGAAGATACAACCATTTGAATTTGTAAACAGAAACTTAAAACGCCAATTTCTCAATTTTATTTCAAGAATACATAGTTTCAACTTTTGATTCAGAATCAATATGGATAAAAAGGGCTTCATAATGTAGGAAGAAATTCGGACTTTGGACAATTATTGGCGAAGAAACAACCGTTTGAATTTGGAAACAGAAACTTACAACGCCAATTTCTCGATTTTATTTCAAAATTACGTATTTTCAACCTTTGATGGAGAATCGGAATATATAAAAGGGCTTCATAATGTTGGAAGAAATTCGGACTTTGGACAATTATTGGCGAAGATACAACCATTTGAATTTGTAAACACAAACTTAAAACGCCAATTTCTCGATTTTATTTCATGAATATATATTTTCAACTTTTGATTCAGAATCAATATGGATAAAAAGAACTTCATAATGTTGAAAGAAATTTGGACTTTGGACAATTATTGGCGAAGATACAACCGTTTGAATTTGGAAACAGAAACTTAAAACGCCAAATTCTCGATTTTTTTTCAAGAATACATATTTTCAACTTTTGATACAGAATCAATATATATAAATAAGGCTTCATAATGTTGAAGGAAATTCGGACTTTGGACAATTATTGGCGAAGATACAACCGTTTGAATTTGGAAACAGAAACTTAAAACGCCAATATCTCGATTTTTTTTTCAAGAATACATATTTTCAACTTTTGATTCAGAATCAATATGGATAAAAAGGTCTTCATAATGCTGGAAGAAACTCGGACTTTGGACAATTATTGGCGAAGAAACAACCATTTGAATTTGTAAACTGACACTTAAAACGCCAATTTCTCGATTTTATTTCAAGAATACATATTTTCAACTTTTGATGCAGAATCAATATATATAAATAAGGCTTCATAATGCTGAAGGAATTTCGGACTTTGGACAATTATTGGCAAATATACAACCGTTTAAATTTGGAAACAGAAACTTAAAACGTAAATTTCTCGAATTTACTTCAAGAATACATATTTTCAACTTTTGATGCAGAATCAATCTGGATAACAAGGGCTTCATAATGTTGAAAGAAATTCGGACTTTGGACAATTATAGGCGAAGATACAACCGTTTGAATTTGGAAGCAGAAACTTAAAAACGCCAATTTCTCGATTTTATTTCAAGAATACATATTTCCAGCTTTTGATGCAGAATGAATATATATAAAAAGGGCTTCATAATGTTGAAGGAAAGTCGGACTTTGGACAATTATTGGCGAAGATACAACCATTTGAATTTGGAAACAGAAACTTACAATGTAAATTTATCGATTTTATTTCAAAACTACATAATTTCAACTTTTAATGCAGAATCAATATGGATAACAAGGGCTTCATAATGTTCAAAGAAATTCGGACTTTGGACAATTATTGGCGAAGATACAACCGTTTGAATTTGGAAGCAGAAACTTAAAACGCCAATTTCTCGATTTTATTTCAAGAATACATATTTCCAGCTTTTGATGCATAATGAATATATATAAAAAGGGCTTCATAATGTTGAAGGAAAGTCGAACTTTGGACAATTATTGGCGAAGATACAACCATTTGAATTTGGAAACAGAAACTTAAAACGTAAATTTCTCGAATTTACTTCAAGAATACATATTTTCAACTTTTGATGCAGAATCAATATATATAAAAAGGGCTTCATAATGTTGAAAGAAATTCGGACTTTGGACAATTATTGGCGAAGATACAACCGTTTGAATTTGGAAGCAGAAACTTAAAACGTCAATTTCTCGAATTTACTTCAAGAATACATATTTTCAGCTTTTGATGCAGAATCAATATATATAAAAAGGGCTTCATAATGTTGAAAGAAATTCGAACTTTGGACAATTATTGGCGAAGATACAACCATTTGAATTTGGAAACAGAAACTTAAAACGTAAATTTCTCGAATTTACTTCAAGAATACATATTTTCAACTTTTGATGCAGAATCAATATATATAAAAAGGGCTTCATAATGTTGAAAGAAATTCGAACTTTTGACAATTATTGGCGAAGATACAACCATTTGAATTTGGAAACAGAAACTTAAAACGCCAATTTCTCGATTTTATTTCAAGAATACATATTTCCAGCTTTTGATGCAGAATGAATATATATTTTTATATAAAAAGGGCTTCATAATGTTGAAGGAAATTCGGACTTTGGACAATTATTGGCGAAGATACAACCGTTTGAATTTGTAAACAGAAACTTAAAACGTAAATTTCTCGATTTATTTCAAAATTACGTAGTTTCAACTTTTGATGGAGAATCAATATATATAAAAAGGGCTTCATAATTTTGGAATAAATTCAGACTTTGGACAATTATTGGCGAAGATACAACCGATTGAATTTGGAAACAGACATTTAAAACGCCAATATCTCAATTTTATTTCAAGAATACATATTTCCAGTATTTGATGCAGAATGAATATATATGTTTATATAAAAAGGGCTTCATAATGTTGAAGGAAATTCGGACTTTGGACAATTATTGGCGAAGATACAACCGTTTGAATTTGTAAACAGAAACTAAAAACGTAAATTTCTCGATTTATTTCAAAATTACGTAGTTTCAACTTTTGATGGAGAATCAATATATATAAAAGGGGCTTCATAATTTTGGTATAAATTCGGACTTTGGACAATTATTGGCGAAGATACAACCGTTTGAATTTGGAAACAGACATTTAAAACACCAATATCTCAATTTTTTTCAAGAATACATATTTTCAGCTTTTGATGCAGAATGAATATATATAAATAAGGCTTCATAATGTTGAAGGAAATTCGGACTTTGGACAATTATTGGCGAAGATACAACCGTTTGAATTTGGAAACAGAAACTTAAAACGCCAATTTCTCGATTTTATTTCAAGAATACATACGAGTAGTTTCAAATTTTGATGCAGAATAAATATATATAAATAAGACTTCATAACGTTGAACGAAATTCGGACTTTGGACAATTATTGGCGAAGATACAACCATTTGAATTTGTAAACAGAAACTTAAAACGTAAATTTCTCGATTTTATTTCAAAAATGCACAGTTTCAAATTTTGATGCAGAATCAATATATATAAATAAGGCTTCATAATGTTGAAAGAAATTCGGACTTTGGACAATTATTGGCGAAGATACAACCGTTTGAATTTGGAAACAGAAACTTAAAACGCCAATTTCTCGATTTTATTTCAAGAATACATACGAGTAGTTTCAAATTTTGATGCAGAATAAATATATATAAATAAGACTTCATAACGTTGAACGAAATTCGGACTTTGGACAATTATTGGCGAAGATACAACCATTTGAATTTGTAAACAGAAACTTAAAACGTAAATTTCTCGATTTTATTTCAAGAATACACAGTTTCAAATTTTGATGCAGAATCAATATATATAAATAAGGCTTCATAATGTTGAAAGAAATTCGGACTTTGGACAATTATTGGCGAAGATACAACCGTTTGAATTTGGAAACAGAAACTTAAAACGCCAATTTCTCGATTTTATTTCAAGAATACATACGAGTAGTTTCAAATTTTGATGCAGAATAAATATATATAAATAAGACTTCATAACGTTGAACGAAATTCGGACTTTGGACAATTATTGGCGAAGATACAACCATTTGAATTTGTAAACAGAAACTTAAAACGTAAATTTCTCGATTTTATTTCAAGAATACACAGTTTCAAATTTTGATGCAGAATCAATATATATAAATAAGGCTTCATAATGTTGAAAGAAATTCGGACTTTGGACAATTATTGGCGAAGATACAACCGTTTGAATTTGGAAACAGAAACTTAAAACGCCAATTTCTCGATTTTATTTCAAGAATACATACGAGTAGTTTCAAATTTTGATGCAGAATAAATATATATAAATAAGACTTCATAACGTTGAACGAAATTCGGACTTTGGACAATTATTGGCGAAGATACAACCATTTGAATTTGTAAACAGAAACTTAAAACGTAAATTTCTCGATTTTATTTCAAGAATACACAGTTTCAAATTTTGATGCAGAATCAATATATATAAATAAGGCTTCACAATTTTGGAATAAATTCGGACTTTGGACAATTATTGGCGAAGATACAACCGTTTGAATTTGGAAACAGAATTTAAAACGCCAATATCTCGATTTTATTTCAAGAATACATACGAGTAGTTTCAAATTTTGATGCAGAATAAATATATATAAATAAGACTTCATAACGTTGAACGAAATTCGGACTTTGGACAATTATTGGCGAAGATACAACCATTTGAATTTGTAAACAGAAACTTAAAACGTAAATTTCTCGATTTTATTTCAAGAATACACAGTTTCAAATTTTGATGCAGAATCAATATATATAAATAAGGCTTCACAATTTTGGAATAAATTCGGACTTTGGACAATTATTGGCGAAGATACAACCGTTTGAATTTGGAAACAGAAACTTAAAACGTCAATTTCTCGAATTTACTTCAAGAATACATATTTTCAGCTTTTGATGCAGAATCAATATATATAAAAAGGGCTTCATAATGTTGAAAGGAAATTCGAACTTTGGACAATTATTGGCGAAGATACAACCGTTTGAATTTGGAAACAGAAACTTAAAACGTCAATTTCTCGAATTTACTTCAAGAATACATATTTTCAACTTTTGATGCAGAATCAATATATACTCTATAAATAAGGCTTCATAATGTTGAAGGAAATTCGGACTTTGGACAATTATTGGTGAAGATACAACCGTTTGAATTTGTAAACAGAAACTTAAAACGCCAATTTCTCGATTTTATTTCAAGAATACATAATTTCAAATTTTGATGCAGAATCAATATGGATAACAAGGGCTTCATAATGTTGAAAGAAATTCGGACTTTGGACAATTATAGGCGAAGATACAACCATTTGAATTTGTAAACAGAAACTTAAAACGTAAATTTCTCGATTTTATTTCAAAAATGCACAGTTTCAAATTTTGATGCAGAATCAATATATATAAATAAGGCTTCATAATGTTGAAAGAAATTCGGACTTTGGACAATTATTGGCGAAGATACAACCGTTTGAATTTGGAAACAGAAACTTAAAACGTCAATTTCTCGAATTTACTTCAAGAATACATAGTAGTTTCAAATTTTGATGCAGAATCAATATATATAAATAAGGCTTCATAATGTTGAACGAAATTCGAACTTTGGACAATTATTGGCGAAGATACAACCATTTGAATTTGTAAACAGAAACTTAAAACGTAAATTTCTCGATTTTATTTCAAGAATACACAGTTTCAAATTTTGATGCAGAATCAATATATATAAATAAGGCTTCACAATTTTGGAATAAATTCGGACTTTGGACAATTATTGGCGAAGATACAACCGTTTGAATTTGGAAACAGAATTTAAAACGCCAATATCTCGATTTTTTTTCAAGAATACATATTTTCAGCTTTTGATGCAGAATAAATATATATAAATAAGGCTTCATAATGTTAAAGGAAATTCGGACTTTGGACAATTATTGGCGAAGATACAACCGTTTGAATTTGGAAACAGAAACTTAAAACGCCAATTTCTCGATTTTATTTCAAGAATACATATTTTCAACTTTTGATGCAGAATCAATATATACTCTATAAATAAGGCTTCATAATGTTGAAGGAAATTCGGACTTTGGACAATTATTGGTGAAGATACAACCGTTTGAATTTGTAAACAGAAACTTAAAACGCCAATTTCTCGATTTTATTTCAAGAATACATAATTTCAAATTTTGATGCAGAATCAATATGGATAACAAGGGCTTCATAATGTTGAAAGAAATTCGGACTTTGGACAATTATTGGCAAATATACAACCGTTTGAATTTGGAAACAGAAACTTAAAACGTCAATTTCTCGAATTTACTTCAAGAATACATATTTTCAACTTTTGATGCAGAATCAATATATATAAAAAGGGCTTCATAATGTTGAAAGAAATTCGAACTTTTGACAATTATTGGCGAAGATACAACCGTTTGAATTTGGAAACAGAAACTTAAAACGTAAATTTCTCGAATTTACTTCAAGAATACATATTTTCAACTTTTGATGCAGAATCAATATATATAAAAAGGGCTTCATAATGTTGAAAGAAATTTGAACTTTTGACAATTATTGGCGAAGATACAACCGTTTGAATTTGGAAACAGAAACTTAAAACGTCAATTTCTCGAATTTACTTCAAGAATACATATTTTCAACTTTTGATGCAGAATCAATATATATAAAAAGGGCTTCATAATGTTGAAAGAAATTCGAACTTTGGACAATTATTGGCGAAGATACAACCATTTGAATTTGGAAACAGAAACTTAAAACGTCAATTTCTCGAATTTACTTCAAGAATACATATTTTCAACTTTTGATGCAGAATCAATATATATAAAAAGGGCTTCATAATATTGAAAGAAATTCGAACTTTTGACAATTATTGGCGAAGATACAACCGTTTGAATTTGGAAACAGAAAATTAAAACGCCAATTTCTCGATTTTATTTCAAGAATACATAGTTTCAACTTTTGATGCACAATCGATATGGATAAAAAGAACTTCATAATGTTGAAGGAAATTCGGACTTTGGACAATTATTGGCGAAGATACAACCGTTTCAATTTGTAAACAGAAATTTGAGACGCCAATTTCTCGATCTTATTTCAAGAATACATAATTTCAACTTTTGATGCAGAATCAATATGGATAAAAAGAACTTCATAATGTTGAAGGAAATTCGGACTTTGGACAATTATTGGCGAAGATACAACCGTTTGAATTTGGAAACAGAAACTTAAAACGCCAATTTCTCGATTTTATTTCAAGAATACATATTTCCAGCTTTTGATGCAGAATGAATATATATAAAAAGGGCTTCATAATGTTGAACGAAATTCGAACTTTTGACAATTATTGGCGAAGATACAACCGTTTGAATTTGGAAACAGAAACTTAAAACGTCAATTTCTCGAATTTACTTCAAGAATACATATTTTCAACTTTTGATGCAGAATCGATATGGATAAAAAGAACTTCATAATGTTGAAAGAATTTCGGACTTTGGACAATTATTGGCGAAGATACAACCGATTGAATTTGTAAACAGAAACTTAAAACGTCAATTTCTCGATTTTATTTCAAGAATACATCGTTTCAACTTTTGATGCAGAATCAATATTTATAAAAAGAACTTCATAATGTTGAAAGAATTTCGGACTTTGGACAATTATTGGCGAAGATACAACCGTTTGAATTTGTAAACAGAAACTTAAAACGTCAATTTCTCGAATTTATTTCAAGAATACATCGTTTCAACTTTTGATGCAGAATCGATATATATAAATAAGGCTTCATAATGTTGAAGGAAATTCGGACTTTTGACAATTATTGGCGAAGATACAACCGTTTGAATTTGGAAACAGAAACTTAAAACGTAAATTTCTCGAATTTACTTCAAGAATACATATTTTCAACTTTTGATGCAGAATCAATATATATAAATAAGGCTTCATAATGTTGAAGGAAATTCGGACTTTGGACAATTATTGGCGAAGATACAACCGTTTGAATTTGGAAACAGAAACTTAAAACGTCAATTTCTCGATTTTATTTCAAGAATACATAGTTTCAACTTTTGATGCAGAATCAATATGGATAAAAAGAACTTCATAATGTTGAAAGAATTTCGGACTTTGGACAATTATTGGCGAAGATACAACCGTTTGAATTTCTAAACAGAAACTTAAAACGCCAATTTCTCGATTTTATTTCAAGAATACATCGTTTCAACTTTTGATGCAGAATCGATATATATAAATAAGGCTTCATAATGTTGAAGGAAATTCGGACTTTGGACAATTATTGGCGAAGATACAACCGATTGAATTTGTAAACAGAAACTTAAAACGCCAATTTCGCGATTTTATTTCAAGAATACATATTTTCAACTTTTGATGCAGAATCAATATATATAAAAAGGGCTTCATAATGTTGAAAGAAATTCGAACTTTTGACAATTATTGGCGAAGATACAACCGTTTGAATTTGGAAACAGAAACTTAAAACGCCAATTTCGCGATTTTTTTTCAAGAATACATATTTTCAACTTTTGATGCAGAATGAATATATATAAATAAGGCTTCATAATGTTGAAGGAAATTCGGACTTTGGACAATTATTGGCGAAGATACCACCGTTTGAATTTGGAAACAGAAACTTAAAACGCCAATTTCTCGATTTTATTTCAAGAATACATATTTTCAGCTTTTGATGCAGAATGAATATATATAAATAAGGCTTCATAATGTTGAAGGAAATTCGGACTTTGGACAATTATTGGCGAAGATACAACCGATTGAATTTGTAAACAGAAACTTAAAACGCCAATTTCTCGATTTTATTTCAAGAATACATAGTTTCAACTTTTGATGCAGAATCGATATATATAAATAAGGCTTCATAATGTTGAAGGAAATTCGGACTTTGGACAATTATTGGCGAAGATACAACCGTTTGAATTTGGAAACAGAAACTTAAAACGTCAATTTCTCGAATTTACTTCAAGAATACATATTTTCAACTTTTGATGCAGAATCAATATATATAAAAAGGGCTTCATAATGTTGAAAGAAATTCGAACTTTTGACAATTATTGGCGAAGATACAACCGTTTGAATTTGGAAACAGAAACTTAAAACGCCAATTTCTCGATTTTATTTCAAGAATACATCGTTTCAACTTTTGATGCAGAATCGATATATATAAATAAGGCTTCATAATGTTGAAGGAAATTCGACTTTGGACAATTATTGGCGAAGATACAACCGTTTGAATTTGGAAACAGAAACTTAAAACGCCAATTTCTCGATTTTATTTCAAGAATACATATTTTCAACTTTTGATGCAGAATCAATATATATAAATAAGGCTTCATAATGTTGAAGGAAATTCGGACTTTGGACAATTATTGGCGAAGATACAACCGATTGAATTTGTAAACAGAAACTTAAAACGTCAATTTCTCGAATTTACTTCAAGAATACATATTTTCAACTTTTGATGCAGAATCAATATATATAAAAAGGGCTTCATAATGTTGAAAGAAATTCGAACTTTTGACAATTATTGGCGAAGATACAACCGTTTGAATTTCTAAACAGAAACTTAAAACGCCAATTTCTCGATTTTATTTCAAGAATACATCGTTTCAACTTTTGATGCAGAATCGATATATATAAATAAGGCTTCATAATGTTGAAGGAAATTCGGACTTTGGACAATTATTGGCGAAGATACCACCGTTTGAATTTGGAAACAGAAACTTAAAACGCCAATTTCTCGATTTTATTTCAAGAATACATATTTTCAACTTTTGATGCAGAATCAATATATATAAATAAGGCTTCATAATGTTGAAGGAAATTCGGACTTTTGACAATTATTGGCGAAGATACAACCGTTTGAATTTGGAAACAGAAACTTAAAACGCCAATTTCTCGATTTTATTTCAAGAATACATAGTTTCAACTTTTGATGCAGAATCGATATATATAAATAAGGCTTCATAATGTTGAAGGAAATTCGGACTTTGGACAATTATTGGCGAAGATACAACCGTTTGAATTTGGAAACAGAAACTTAAAACGCCAATTTCTCGATTTTATTTCAAGAATACATAGTTTCAACTTTTGATGCAGAATCAATATGGATAAAAAGAACTTCATAATGTTGAAAGAATTTCGGACTTTGGACAATTATTGGCGAAGATACAACCGTTTGAATTTCTAAACAGAAACTTAAAACGCCAATTTCTCGATTTTATTTCAAGAATACATCGTTTCAACTTTTGATGCAGAATCGATATATATAAATAAGGCTTCATAATGTTGAAGGAAATTCGGACTTTGGACAATTATTGGCGAAGATACCACCGTTTGAATTTGGAAACAGAAACTTAAAACGCCAATTTCTCGATTTTATTTCAAGAATACATATTTTCAACTTTTGATGCAGAATCAATATATATAAATAAGGCTTCATAATGTTGAAGGAAATTCGGACTTTTGACAATTATTGGCGAAGATACAACCGTTTGAATTTGGAAACAGAAACTTAAAACGCCAATTTCTCGATTTTATTTCAAGAATACATAGTTTTAACTTTTGATGCAGAATCGATATATATAAATAAGGCTTCATAATGTTGAAGGAAATTCGGACTTTGGACAATTATTGGCGAAGATACAACCGTTTGAATTTGGAAACAGAAACTTAAAACGCCAATTTCTCGATTTTATTTCAAGAATACATATTTTCAACTTTTGATGCACAATCGATATGGATAAAAAGAGCTTCATAATGTTGAAAGAAATTCGGACTTTGGACAATTATTGGCGAAGATACAACCGATTGAATTTGTAAACAGAAACTTAAAACGCCAATTTCTCGATTTTATTTCAAGAATACATAGTTTCAACTTTTGATGCAGAATCGATATATATAAAAAGGGCTTCAGAATTTTGGAAGAAATTCGGACTTTGGACAATTATTGGCGAAGATACAACCGTTTGAATTTGGAAACAGAAACTTAAAACGCCAATATCTCGAATTTCTTCAAGAATACATATTTTCAGCTTTTGATGCAGAATGAATATATATAAATAAGGCTTCATAATGTTGAAGGAAATTCGGACTTTGGACAATTATTGGCGAAGATACAACCGATTGAATTTGTAAACAGAAACTTAAAACGTCAATTTCTCGATTTTACTTCAAGAATACATATTTTCAACTTTTGATGCAGAATCAATATGGATAAAGAGGACTTCATAATGTTGAAAGAAATTCGAACTTTGGACAATTATTGGCGAAGATACAACCGATTGAATTTGTAAACAGAAACTTAAAACGCCAATTTCTCGATTTTATTTCAAGAATACATCGTTTCAACTTTTGATGCAGAATCGGTATATATAAATAAGGCTTCATAATGTTGAAGGAAATTCGGACTTTGGACAATTATTGGCGAAGATACCACCGTTTGAATTTGGAAACAGAAACTTAAAACGTCAATTTCTCGAATTTACTTCAAGAATACATATTTTCAACTTTTGATGCAGAATCAATATATATAAAAAGGCTTCATAATGTTGAAAGAAATTCGAACTTTGGACAATTATTGGCGAAGATACAACCGTTTGAATTTGGAAACAGAAACTTAAAACGCCAATTTCTCGATTTTATTTCAAGAATACATAGTTTCAACTTTTGATGCAGAATCGATATATATAAATAAGGCTTCATAATGTTGAAGGAAATTCGGACTTTGGACAATTATTGGCGAAGATACAACCGTTTGAATTTGGAAACAGAAACTTAAAACGTCAATTTCTCGATTTTATTTCAAGAATACATATTTTCAACTTTTGATGCAGAATCAATATATATAAAAAGGGCTTCATAATGTTGAAAGAAATTCGAACTTTGGACAATTATTGGCGAAGATACAACCGTTTGAATTTCTAAACAGAAACTTAAAACGCCAATTTCTCGATTTTATTTCAAGAATACATCTTTTCAACTTTTGATGCAGAATCGATATATATAAATAAGGCTTCATAATGTTGAAGGAAATTCGGACTTTGGACAATTATTGGCGAAGATACCACCGTTTGAATTTGGAAACAGAAACTTAAAACGTCAATTTCTCGATTTTACTTCAAGAATACATATTTTCAACTTTTGATGCAGAATCAATATATATAAATAAGGCTTCATAATGTTGAAGGAAATTCGGACTTTGGACAATTATTGGCGAAGATACAACCGTTTCAATTTGTAAACAGAAACTTACAACGTAAATTTATCGATTTTATTTCAAGAATACATAGTTTTAACTTTTGATGCAGAATCGATATATATAAATAAGGCTTCATAATGTTGAAGGAAATTCGGACTTTGGACAATTATTGGCGAAGATACAACCGTTTGAATTTGGAAACAGAAACTTAAAACGCCAATTTCTCGATTTTATTTCAAGAATACATAGTTTCAACTTTTGATGCAGAATCGATATGGATAAAAAGAGCTTCATAATGTTGAAAGAAATTCGAACTTTGGACAATTATTGGCGAAGATACAACCGATTGAATTTGTAAACAGAAACTTAAAACGTCAATTTCTCGAATTTACTTCAAGAATACATATTTTCAACTTTTGATGCAGAATCAATATATATAAAAAGGGCTTCATAATGTTGAAAGAAATTCGAACTTTTGACAATTATTGGCGAAGATACAACCGTTTGAATTTGGAAACAGAAACTTAAAACGTCAATTTCTCGAATTTACTTCAAGAATACATATTTTCAGCTTTTGATGCAGAATCAATATATATAAATAAGGCTTCATAATGTTGAAAGAAATTCGGACTTTGGACAATTATTGGCGAAGATACAACCGATTGAATTTGGAAACAGAAACTTAAAACGCCAATTTCTCGATTTTACTTCAAGAATACATATTTTCAACTTTTGATGCAGAATCAATATATATAAAAAGAGGCTTCATAATGTTGAAAGAAATTCGAACTTTTGACAATTATTGGCGAAGATACAACCGTTTGAATTTGGAAACAGAAACTTAAAACGCCAATTTCTCGAATTTATTTCAAGAATACATAGTTTCAACTTTTGATGCAGAATCGATATATATAAATAAGGCTTCATAATGTTGAAGGAAATTCGGACTTTGGACAATTATTGGCGAAGATACCACCGTTTGAATTTGGAAACAGAAACTTAAAACGCCAATTTCTCGATTTTATTTCAAGAATACATATTTTCAAGTCTTGATTCAGAATCAATATGGATAAAAAGGGCTTCATAAAGTTGGAAGAAATTCGGACTTTGGACAATTATTGGCGAAGATACAACCATTTGAATTTGGAAACAGAAACTTAAAACGTCAATTTCTCGAATTTACTTCAAGAATACATATTTTCAGCTTTTGATGCAGAATCAATATATATAAAAAGGGCTTCATAATGTTGAAAGAAATTCGAACTTTTGACAATTATTGGCGAAGATACAACCGTTTGAATTTGGAAACAGAAACTTAAAACGCCAATTTCTCGATTTTATTTCAAGAATACATATTTTCAGCTTTTGATGCAGAATGAATATATATAAAAAGGGCTTCATAATGTTGAAGGAAATTCGAACTTTTGACAATTATTGGCGAAGATACAACCGTTTGAATTTGGAAACAGAAACTTAAAACGCCAATTTCTCGATTTTACTTCAAGAATACATAGTTTCAACTTTTGATGCAGAATCAATATGGATAAAAAGAACTTCATAATGTTGAAGGAAATTTGGTCTTTGGAAAATTATTGGCGAAGATACAACCGGTTGAATTTGGAAACAGAAACTTAAAACGCCAATTTCTCGATTTTATTTCAAGAATACATATTTTCAACTTTTGATTCAGAATCAATATGGATAACAAGGGCTTCATAATGTTGAAAGAAATTCGGACTTTGGACAATTATTGATACAACCTTTTAATCCTTGATCAATACAACCTTTTAAATTTGGCAACAGAAACTTAAAACGCCAGTTTCTCGATTTTATTTCAAGAAAACATATTTTCAACTTTTGATTCAGAATCAATATGGATAACAAGGGCTTCATAATGTTGAAAGAAATTCGGACTTTGGACAATTATTGGCGAAGATACAACCGATTGAATTTGTAAACAGAAACTTAAAACGCCAATTTCGCGATTTTTTTCAAGAATACATATTTTCAACTTTTGATGCAGAATCAATATGGATAAAAAGAACTTCATAATGTTGAAAGAATTTCGGACTTTGGACAATTATTGGCGAAGATACAACCGTTTGAATTTGTAAACAGAAACTTAAAACGTCAATTTCTCGATTTTATTTCAAGAATACATAGTTTCAACTTTTGATGCAGAATCAATATATATAAATAAGGCTTCATAATGTTGAAGAAATTCGGACTTTGGACAATTATTGGCGAAGATACCACCGTTTGAATTTGGAAACAGAAACTTAAAACGCCAATTTCTCGATTTTATTTCAAGAATACATATTTTCAACTTTTGATGCAGAATCAATATGGATAAAAAGGGCTTCATAATGTTGAAAGAAATTCGGACTTTGGACAATTATTGGCGAATATACAACCGTTTGAATTTGGAAACAGAAACTTAAAACGTCAATTTCTCGAATTTACTTCAAGAATACATATTTTCAACTTTTGATGCAGAATCAATATATATAAAAAGGGCTTCATAATGTTGAAAGAAATTCGAACTTTTGACAATTATTGGCGAAGATACAACCGTTTGAATTTGGAAACAGAAACTTAAAACGTAAATTTCTCGAATTTACTTCAAGAATACATATTTTCAACTTTTGATGCAGAATCAATATATATAAAAAGGGCTTCATAATGTTGAAAGAAATTCGGACTTTGGACAATTATTGGCGAAGATACAACCGTTTGAATTTGGAAACAGAAACTTAAAACGCCAATTTCTCGATTTTATTTCAAGAATACATATTTTCAACTTTTGATTCAGAATCAATATGGATAACAAGGGCTTCATAATGTTGAAAGAAATTCGGACTTTGGACAATTATTGGCAAATATACAACCTTTTAAATTTGGCAACAGAAACTTAAAACGCCAGTTTCTCGATTTTATTTCAAGAATACATATTTTCAACTTTTGATTCAGAATCAATATGGATAACAAGGGCTTCATAATATTGAAAGAAATTCGGACTTTGGACAATTATTGGCGAAGATACAACCGTTTGAATTTGGAAACAGAAAATTAAAACGCCAATTTCTCGATTTTATTTCAAGAATACATAGTTTCAACTTTTGATGCACAATCGATATGGATAAAAAGAACTTCATAATGTTGAAGGAAATTCGGACTTTGGACAATTATTGGCGAAGATACAACCGTTTCAATTTGTAAACAGAAATTTAAGACGCCAATTTCTCGATCTTATTTCAAGAATACATAATTTCAACTTTTGATGCAGAATCAATATGGATAAAAAGAACTTCATAATGTTGAAGGAAATTCGGACTTTGGACAATTATTGGCGAAGATACAACCGGTTGAATTTGGAAACAGAAACTTAAAACGCCAATTTCTCGATTTTATTTCAAGAATACATATTTCCAGCTTTTGATGCAGAATGAATATATATAAAAAGGGCTTCATAATGTTGAAGGAAATTCGGAATTTGGACAATTATAAGCGAAGATACAACCGTTTGAATTTGGAAACAGAAACTTAAAACGCCAATTTCTCGATTTTATTTCAAGAATACATAGTTTCAACTTTTGATGCACAATCGATATGGATAAAAAGAACTTCATAATGTTGAAAGAATTTCGGACTTTGGACAATTATTGGCGAAGATACAACAGATTGAATTTGTAAACAGAAACTTAAAACGCCAATTTCTCGATTTTATTTCAAGAATACATAGTTTCAACTTTTGATGCAGAATCGATATATATAAAAAGGGCTTCAGAATTTTGGAATAAATTCGGACTTTGGACAATTATTGGCGAAGATACAACCGTTTGAATTTGGAAACAGAAACTTAAAACGCCAATACCTCGATTTTTTTTTCAAGAATACATATTTTCAGCTTTTGATGCAGAATGAATATATATAAATAAGGCTTCATAATGTTGAAGGAAATTCGGACTTTGGACAATTATTGGCGAAGATACAACCGATTGAATTTGTAAACAGAAACTTAAAACGCCAATTTCGCGATTTTTTTCAAGAATACATATTTTCAACTTTTGATGCAGAATCAATATGGATAAAAAGAACTTCATAATGTTGAAAGAATTTCGGACTTTGGACAATTATTGGCGAAGATACAACCGTTTGAATTTCTAAACAGAAACTTAAAACGCCAATTTCTCGATTTTATTTCAAGAATACATCGTTTCAACTTTTGATGCAGAATCAATATATATAAATAAGGCTTCATAATGTTGAAGGAAATTCGGACTTTGGACAATTATTGGCGAAGATACCACCGTTTGAATTTGGAAACAGAAACTCAAAACGCCAATTTCTCGATTTTATTTCAAGAATACATAGTTTCAACTTTTGATGCAGAATCAATATATATAAATAAGGCTTCATAATGTTGAACGAAATTCGAACTTTGGACAATTATTGGCGAAGATACAACCGTTTGAATTTGGAAACAGAAACTTAAAACGCCAATTTCTCGATTTTATTTCAAGAATACATAGTTTCAACTTTTGATGCAGAATCGATATATATAAATAAGGCTTCATAATGTTGAAGGAAATTCGGACTTTGGACAATTATTGGCGAAGATACAACCGTTTGAATTTGGAAACAGAAACTTAAAACGCCAATTTCTCGATTTTATTTCAAGAATACATAGTTTCAACTTTTGATGCACAATCGATATGGATAAAAAGAACTTCATAATGTTGAAAGAATTTCGGACTTTGGACAATTATTGGCGAAGATACAACCGATTGAATTTGTAAACAGAAACTTAAAACGCCAATTTCTCGATTTTATTTCAAGAATACATAGTTTCAACTTTTGATGCAGAATCGATATATATAAAAAGGGCTTCAGAATTTTGGAATAAATTCGGACTTTGGACAATTATTGGCGAAGATACAACCGTTTGAATTTGGAAACAGAAACTTAAAACGCCAATATCTCGATTTTTTTCAAGAATACATATTTTCAGCTTTTGATGCAGAATGAATATATATAAATAAGGCTTCATAATGTTGAAGGAAATTCGGACTTTGGACAATTATTGGCGAAGATACAACCGATTGAATTTGTAAACAGAAACTTAAAACGCCAATTTCGCGATTTTTTTTCAAGAATACATATTTTCAACTTTTGATGCAGAATCAATATGGATAAAGAGAACTTCATAATGTTGAAAGAAATTCGGACTTTGGACAATTATTGGCGAAGATACAACCGTTTGAATTTGTAAACAGAAACTTAAAACGTCAATTTCTCGAATTTACTTCAAGAATACATATTTTCAACTTTTGATGCAGAATCGATATATATAAATAAGGCTTCATAATGTTGAAGGAAATTCGGACTTTGGACAATTATTGGCGAAGATACCACCGTTTGAATTTGGAAACAGAAACTTAAAACGCCAATTTCTCGATTTTATTTCAAGAATACATATTTTCAAGTCTTGATTCAGAATCAATATGGATAAAAAGGGCTTCATAAAGTTGAAGAAATTCGGACTTTGGACAATTATTGGCGAAGATACAACCGGTTGAATTTGGAAACAGAAACTTAAAACGCCAATTCCTCGATTTTATTTCAAGAATACATATTTCCAGCTTTTGATTCAGAATGAATATGTATAAAAAGGGCTTCAAAATGTTGAAGGAAATTCGGACTTTGGACAATTATAGGCAAATATACAACCTTTTAAATTTGGCAACAGAAACTTAAAACGCCAGTTTCTCGATTTTATTTCAAGAACACATATTTTCAACTTTTGATTCAGAATCAATATGGATAACAAGGGCTTCATAATGTTGAAAGAAATTCGGACTTTGGACAATTATTGGCGAAGATACAACCGATTGAATTTGTAAACAGAAACTTAAAACGCCAATTTCGCGATTTTTTTCAAGAATACATATTTTCAACTTTTGATGCAGAATCAATATATATAAAAAGGCTTCATAATGTTGAAAGAAATTCGGACTTTGGACAATTATTGGCGAAGATACAACCGTTTGAATTTGGAAACAGAAACTTAAAACGCCAATTCCTCGATTTTATTTCAAGAATACATATTTCCAGCTTTTGATTCAGAATGAATATGTATAAAAAGGGCTTCAAAATGTTGAAGGAAATTCGGACTTTGGACAATTATAGGCAAATATACAACCTTTTAAATTTGGCAACAGAAACTTAAAACGCCAGTTTCTCGATTTTATTTCAAGAATACATATTTCCAGCTTTTGATTCAGAATGAATATGTATAAAAAGGGCTTCAAAATGTTGAAGGAAATTCGGACTTTGGACAATTATAGGCGAAGATACAACCGTTTGAATTTGGAAACAGAAAACTAAAACGCCAATTTTTCGATTTTATTTCAAGAATACATAGTTTCAACTTTTGATGCAGAATCAATATGGATAAAAAGAACTTCATAATGTTGAAGGAAATTTGGACTTTGGACAATTATTGGCGAAGATACAACCGGTTGAATTTGGAAACAGAAACTTAAAACGCCAATTTCTCGATTTTATTTCAAGAATACATATTTTCAACTTTTGATTCAGAATCAATATGGATAACAAGGGCTTCATAATGTTGAAAGAAATTCGGACTTTGGACAATTATTGGCAAATATACAACCTTTTAAATTTGGCAACAGAAACTTAAAACGCCAGTTTCTCGATTTTATTTCAAGAAAACATATTTTCAACTTTTGATTCAGAATCAATATGGATAACAAGGGCTTCATAATGTTGAAAGAAATTCGGACTTTGGACAATTATTGGCGAAGATACAACCGATTTGAATTTGGAAACAGAAACTTAAAACGTCAATTTCTCGAATTTACTTCAAGAATACATATTTTCAACTTTTGATGCAGAATCAATATATATAAAAAGGGCTTCATAATGTTGAAAGAAATTCGACTTTGGACAATTATTGGCGAAGATACAACCGTTTGAATTTGTAAACAGAAACTTAAAACGTCAATTTCTCGAATTTACTTCAAGAATACATATTTTCAACTTTTGATGCAGAATCAATATATATAAAAAGGCTTCATAATGTTGAAGGAAATTCGGACTTTGGACAATTATTGGCGAAGATACAACCGTTTGAATTTGGAAACAGAAACTTAAAACGCCAATTTCTCGAATTTACTTCAAGAATACATATTTTCAACTTTTGATGCAGAATCAATATATATAAAAAGGGCTTCATAATGTTGAAAGAAATTCGGACTTTTGACAATTATTGGCGAAGATACAACCGTTTGAATTTGGAAACAGAAACTTAAAACGTCAATTTCTCGAATTTACTTCAAGAATACATATTTTCAACTTTTGATGCAGAATCAATATATATAAAAAGGGCTTCATAATGTTGAAAGAAATTCGAACTTTGGACAATTATTGGCGAAGATACAACCGTTTGAATTTGGAAACAGAAACTTAAAACGCCAATTTCTCGATTTTATTTCAAGAATACATAGTTTCAACTTTTGATGCAGAATCGATATGGATAAAAAGAACTTCATAATGTTGAAAGAAATTCGGACTTTGGACAATTATTGGCGAAGATACAACCGTTTGAATTTGGAAACAGAAACTTAAAACGCCAATTTCTCGAATTTACTTCAAGAATACATATTTTCAACTTTTGATGCAGAATCAATATATATAAAAAGGGCTTCATAATGTTGAAAGAAATTCGAACTTTGGACAATTATTGGCGAAGATACAACCGTTTGAATTTGGAAACAGAAACTTAAAACGCCAATTTCTCGATTTTATTTCAAGAATACATATTTTCAGCTTTTGATGCAGAATGAATATATATAAATAAGGCTTCATAATGTTGAAGGAAATTCGGACTTTGGACAATTATTGGCGAAGATACAACCGTTTGAATTTGTAAACAGAAACTTAAAACGCCAATTTCTCGATTTTATTTCAAGAATACATATTTTCAACTTTTGATGCAGAATCAATATGGATAAAGAGAGCTTCATAATGTTGAAAGAAATTCGGACTTTGGACAATTATTGGCGAAGATACAACCGTTTGAATTTCTAAACAGAAACTTAAAACGCCAATTTCTCGAGTTTATTTCAAGAATACATAGTTTCAACTTTTGATGCAGAATCGATATATATAAATAAGGCTTCATAATGTTGAAGGAAATTCGGACTTTGGACAATTATTGGCGAAGATACCACCGTTTGAATTTGGAAACAGAAACTTAAAACGTCAATTTCTCGATTTTATTTCAAGAATACATATTTTCAACTTTTGATGCAGAATCAATATGGATAAAAAGGGCTTCATAATGTTGAAAGAAATTCGGACTTTGGACAATTATTGGCGAAGATACAACCGTTTGAATTTGGAAACAGAAACTTAAAACGCCAATTCCTCGATTTTATTTCAAGAATACATATTTCCAGCTTTTGATGCAGAATGAATATGTATAAAAAGGGCTTCATAATGTTGAAGGAAATTCGGACTTTGGACAATTATTGGCGAAGATACAACCGTTTGAATTTGGAAACAGAAACTTAAAACGTCAATTTCTCGATTTTATTTCAAGAATACATATTTTCAACTTTTGATGCAGAATCAATATATATAAAAAGGGCTTCATAATGTTGAAAGAAATTCGAACTTTGGACAATTATTGGCGAAGATACAACCGTTTGAATTTGGAAACAGAAACTTAAAACGTCAATTTCTCGAATTTACTTCAAGAATACATATTTTCAACTTTTGATGCAGAATCAATATATATAAAAAGGGCTTCATAATGTTGAAAGAAATTTGAACTTTTGACAATTATTGGCGAAGATACAACCGTTTGAATTTGGAAACAGAAACTTAAAACGTCAATTTCTCGAATTTACTTCAAGAATACATATTTTCAACTTTTGATGCAGAATCAATATATATAAAAAGGGCTTCATAATGTTGAAAGAAATTCGGACTTTGGACAATTATTGGCGAAGATACAACCTTTTGAATTTGGAAACAGAAACTTAAAACGCCAATTTCTCGATTTTACTTCAAGAATACATATTTTCAACTTTTGATGCAGAATCAATATATATAAAAAGGGCTTCATAATGTTGAAAGAAATTCGGACTTTGGACAATTATTGGCGAAGATACAACCGTTTGAATTTGGAAACAGAAACTTAAAACGTCAATTTCTCGATTTTATTTCAAGAATACATATTTTCAACTTTTGATGCACAATCGATATGGATAAAAAGAACTTCATAATGTTGAAAGAATTTCGGACTTTGGACAATTATTGGCGAAGATACAACAGATTGAATTTGTAAACAGAAACTTAAAACGCCAATTTCTCGATTTTTTTCAAGAATACTCGTACATATTTTCAACTTTTGATGCAGAATCAATATATTTAAATAAGGCTTCATAATGTTGAAGGAAATTCGGACATTGGACAATTATTGGCGAAGATACAACCATTTGAATTTGTAAACAGAAACTTAAAACGCCAATTTCTCGATTTTATTTCAAGAAAACATAGTTTCAACTTTTGATTCAGAATCAATATGGATAAAAAGGGCTCCATAATGTTGGAAGAAATTCGGACTTTGGACAATTATTGGCGAAGATACAACCATTTGAATTTGGAAACAGAAACTTAAAACGCCAATTTCTCGATTTTATTTCAAGAATACATATTTTCAACTTTTGATGCAGAATCAATATGATAAAAAGGGCTTCATAATGTTGAAGGAAATTCGGACTTTGGACAATTATTGGCGAAGATACAACCGTTTGAATTTGGAAACAGAAACTTAAAACGCCAATTTCTCGATTTTATTTCAAGAATACATAGTTTCAACTTTTGATGCAGAATCAATATGGATAAAAAGGGCTTCATAATGTTGGAAGAAATTCGGACTTTGGACAATTATTGGCGAAGATACAACCGTTTGAATTTGGAAACAGAAACTTAAAACGCCAATTTCTCGATTTTATTTCAAGAATACATATTTTCAGCTTTTGATGCAGAATCAATATATATAAATAAGGGCTTCATAATGTTGAAGGAAATTCGGACTTTGGACAATTATTGGCGAAGATACAACCGTTTGAATTTGGAAACAGAAACTTAAAACGTCAATTTCTCGAATTTACTTCAAGAATACATATTTTCAACTTTTGATGCAGAATCAATATATATAAAAAGGGCTTCATAATGTTGAAAGAAATTCGGACTTTTGACAATTATTGGCGAAGATACAACCGTTTGAATTTGTAAACAGAAACTTAAAACGCCAATTTCTCGATTTTATTTCAAGAATACATATTTTCAACTTTTGATGCAGAATCAATATATATAAAAAGGCTTCATAATGTTGAAAGAAATTCGGACTTTGGACAATTATTGGCGAAGATACAACCGTTTGAATTTGGAAACAGAAACTTAAAACGTCAATTTCTCGAATTTACTTCAAGAATACATATTTTCAACTTTTGATGCAGAATCAATATATATAAAAAGGCTTCATAATGTTGAAAGAAATTCGAACTTTTGACAATTATTGGCGAAGATACAACCGTTTGAATTTGGAAACAGAAACTTAAAACGTCAATTTCTCGAATTTACTTCAAGAATACATATTTTCAACTTTTGATGCAGAATCAATATATATAAAAAGGCTTCATAATGTTGAAGGAAATTCGGACTTTTGACAATTATTGGCGAAGATACAACCGTTTGAATTTGGAAACAGAAACTTAAAACGTCAATTTCTCGAATTTACTTCAAGAATACATATTTTCAACTTTTGATGCAGAATCAATATATATAAAAAGGGCTTCATAATGTTGAAAGAAATTCGAACTTTGGACAATTATTGGCGAAGATACAACCGATTGAATTTGGAAACAGAAACTTAAAACGCCAATTTCTCGATTTTATTTCAAGAATACATATTTTCAACTTTTGATGCAGAATCAATATATATAAAAAGGGCTTCATAATGTTGAAAGAAATTCGGACTTTGGACAATTATTGGCGAAGATACAACCGTTTGAATTTGGAAACAGAAACTTAAAACGCCAATTTCTCGATTTTACTTCAAGAATACATATTTTCAGCTTTTGATGCAGAATGAATATATATAAATAAGGCTTCATAATGTTGAAGGAAATTCGGACTTTGGACAATTATTGGCGAAGATACAACCGATTGAATTTGTAAACAGAAACTTAAAACGCCAATTTCTCGATTTTATTTCAAGAATACATATTTTCAACTTTTGATGCAGAATCAATATGTATAAAAAGGGCTTCATAATGTTGAAAGAAATTCGGACTTTGGACAATTATTGGCGAAGATACAACCGTTTGAATTTGTAAACAGAAACTTAAAACGCCAATTTCTCGAATTTACTTCAAGAATACATATTTTCAACTTTTGATGCAGAATCAATATATATAAAAAGGCTTCATAATGTTGAAGGAAATTCGGACTTTGGACAATTATTGGCGAAGATACAACCGTTTGAATTTGGAAACAGAAACTTAAAACGCCAATTTCTCGATTTTATTTCAAGAATACATATTTTCAAGTCTTGATTCAGAATCAATATGGATAAAAAGGGCTTCATAAAGTTGGAAGAAATTCGGACTTTGGACAATTATTGGCGAAGATACAACCGGTTTGAATTTGGAAACAGAAACTTAAAACGCCAATTTCTCGATTTTATTTCAAGAATACATATTTTCAGCTTTTGATGCAGAATCAATATGTATAAAAAGGGCTTCATAATGTTGAAGGAAATTCGGACTTTGGACAATTATTGGCGAAGATACAACCGTTTGAATTTGGAAACAGAAACTTAAAACGTCAATTTCTCGAATTTACTTCAAGAATACATATTTTCAGCTTTTGATGCAGAATCAATATATATAAAAAGGGCTTCATAATGTTGAAAGAAATTCGAACTTTTGACAATTATTGGCGAAGATACAACCGTTTGAATTTGGAAACAGAAACTTAAAACGCCAATTTCTCGATTTTATTTCAAGAATACATATTTTCAACTTTTGATGCAGAATCAATATATATAAAAAGAGCTTCATAATGTTGAAGGAAATTTGGACTTTGGACAATTATTGGCGAAGATACAACCGTTTGAATTTGGAAACAGAAACTTAAAACGTCAATTTCTCGATTTTACTTCAAGAATACATATTTTCAACTTTTGATGCAGAATCAATATATATAAAAAGGGCTTCATAATGTTGAAAGAAATTCGGACTTTTGACAATTATTGGCGAATATACAACCGTTTGAATTTGGAAACAGAAACTTAAAACGTCAATTTCTCGATTTTACTTCAAGAATACATATTTTCAACTTTTGATGCAGAATCAATATGTATAAAAAGGGCTTCATAATGTTGAAAGAAATTCGGACTTTGGACAATTATTGGCGAAGATACAACCGTTTGAATTTGGAAACAGAAACTTAAAACGTCAATTTCTCGAATTTACTTCAAGAATACATATTTTCAACTTTTGATGCAGAATCAATATGTATAAAAAGGGCTTCATAATGTTGAAAGAAATTCGAACTTTGGACAATTATTGGCGAAGATACAACCGTTTGAATTTGGAAACAGAAACTTAAAACGTCAATTTCTCGAATTTACTTCAAGAATACATATTTTCAGCTTTTGATGCAGAATCAATATATATAAAAAGGGCTTCATAATGTTGAAGGAAATTCGAACTTTGGACAATTATTGGCGAAGATACAACCGTTTGAATTTGGAAACAGAAACTTAAAACGTCAATTTCTCGAATTTACTTCAAGAATACATATTTTCAACTTTTGATGCAGAATCAATATATATAAAAAGGGCTTCATAATGTTGAAAGAAATTCGAACTTTTGACAATTATTGGCGAAGATACAACCGTTTGAATTTGGAAACAGAAACTTAAAACGTCAATTTCTCGAATTTACTTCAAGAATACATATTTTCAACTTTTGATGCAGAATCAATATATATAAAAAGGGCTTCATAATGTTGAAAGAAATTCGAACTTTTGACAATTATTGGCGAAGATACAACCGTTTGAATTTGGAAACAGAAACTTAAAACGTCAATTTCTCGAATTTACTTCAAGAATACATATTTTCAGCTTTTGATGCAGAATCAATATATATAAAAAAGGCTTCATAATGTTGAAAGAAATTCGGACTTTGGACAATTATTGGCGAAGATACAACCGTTTGAATTTGGAAACAGAAACTTAAAACGTCAATTTCTCGAATTTACTTCAAGAATACATATTTTCAACTTTTGATGCAGAATCAATATATATAAAAAGGGCTTCATAATGTTGAAAGAAATTCGAACTTTGGACAATTATTGGCGAAGATACAACCGTTTGAATTTGTAAACAGAAACTTAAAACGCCAATTTCTCGAGTTTACTTCAAGAATACATATTTTCAACTTTTGATGCAGAATCGATATATATAAATAAGGCTTCATAATGTTGAAGGAAATTCGGACTTTGGACAATTATTGGCGAAGATACAACCGTTTGAATTTGGAAACAGAAACTTAAAACGCCAATTTCTCGATTTTATTTCAAGAATACATATTTTCAAGTCTTGATGCAGAATCAATATGGATAAAAAGGGCTTCATAAAGTTGGAAGAAATTCGGACTTTGGACAATTATTGGCGAAGATACAACCGTTTGAATTTGGAAACAGAAACTTAAAACGTCAATTTCTCGAATTTATTTCAAGAATACATATTTTCAGCTTTTGATGCAGAATGAATATATATAAAAAGGGCTTCATAATGTTGAAGGAAATTCGAACTTTGGACAATTATTGGCGAAGATACAACCGTTTGAATTTGGAAACAGAAACTTAAAACGCCAATTTTCGATTTTATTTCAAGAATACATATTTTCAGCTTTTGATGCAGAATCAATATATATAAAAGGGCTTCATAATGTTGAAGGAAATTCGAACTTTGGACAATTATTGGCGAAGATACAACCGTTTGAATTTGGAAACAGAAACTTAAAACGTCAATTTCTCGAATTTACTTCAAGAATACATATTTTCAACTTTTGATGCAGAATCAATATATATAAAAAGGGCTTCATAATGTTGAAAGAAATTCGGACTTTGGACAATTATTGGCGAAGATACAACCGTTTGAATTTGGAAACAGAAACTTAAAACGCCAATTTCTCGATTTTATTTCAAGAATACATATTTTCAACTTTTGATGCAGAATCAATATATATAAAAAGGGCTTCATAATGTTGAAAGAAATTCGGACTTTGGACAATTATTGGCGAAGATACAACCGTTTGAATTTGGAAACAGAAACTTAAAACGCCAATTTCTCGATTTTATTTCAAGAATACATATTTTCAACTTTTGATGCAGAATCAATATGGATAAAAAGGGCTTCATAATGTTGAAAGAAATTCGGACTTTGGACAATTATTGGCGAAGATACAACCGTTTGAATTTGGAAACAGAAACTTAAAACGCCAATTTCTCGATTTTATTTCAAGAATACATATTTTCAACTTTTGATGCAGAATCGATATATATAAAAAGGCTTCATAATGTTGAAGGAAATTCGGACTTTGGACAATTATTGGCGAAGATACAACCGTTTGAATTTGGAAACAGAAACTTAAAACGCCAATTTCTCGAATTTACTTCAAGAATACATATTTTCAACTTTTGATGCAGAATCAATATGTATAAAAAGAGCTTCATAATGTTGAAAGAAATTCGGACTTTGGACAATTATTGGCGAAGATACAACCGGTTGAATTTGGAAACAGAAACTTAAAACGCCAATTTCTCGATTTTATTTCAAGAATACATATTTCCAGCTTTTGATGCAGAATGAATATATATAAAAAGGGCTTCATAATGTTGAAAGAAATTCGAACTTTGGACAATTATTGGCGAAGATACAACCGTTTGAATTTGGAAACAGAAACTTAAAACGTCAATTTCTCGAATTTACTTCAAGAATACATATTTTCAACTTTTGATGCAGAATCAATATATATAAAAA
This sequence comes from Drosophila paucipuncta, assembly GCA_035043875.1. NCBI lineage: Eukaryota > Metazoa > Arthropoda > Insecta > Diptera > Drosophilidae > Drosophila > Drosophila paucipuncta. Next base: position 81,253 of record JAWNMP010000090.1, on the reverse strand, counting down.
GGCTTCATAATGTTGAAAGAAATTCGAACTTTGGACAATTATTGGCGAAGATACAACCGATTGAATTTGGAAACAGAAACTTAAAACGCCAATTTCTCGATTTTATTTCAAGAATACATATTTTCAACTTTTGATGCAGAATCAATATATATAAAAAGGGCTTCATAATGTTGAAAGAAATTCGGACTTTGGACAATTATTGGCGAAGATACAACCGTTTGAATTTGGAAACAGAAACTTAAAACGTCAATTTCTCGAATTTACTTCAAGAATACATATTTTCAGCTTTTGATGCAGAATCAATATATATAAAAAGGCTTCATAATGTTGAAAGAAATTCGGACTTTGGACAATTATTGGCGAAGATACAACCGATTGAATTTGGAAACAGAAACTTAAAACGTCAATTTCTCGAATTTACTTCAAGAATACATATTTTCAACTTTTGATGCAGAATCAATATATATAAAAAGGGCTTCATAATGTTGAAAGAAATTCGAACTTTTGACAATTATTGGCGAAGATACAACCGTTTGAATTTCTAAACAGAAACTTAAAACGCCAATTTCTCGATTTTATTTCAAGAATACATAGTTTCAACTTTTGATGCAGAATCGATATATATAAATAAGGCTTCATAATGTTGAAGGAAATTCGGACTTTGGACAATTATTGGCGAAGATACAACCGTTTGAATTTGGAAACAGAAACTTAAAACGCCAATTTCTCGATTTTATTTCAAGAATACATATTTTCAACTTTTGATGCAGAATCAATATGGATAAAAAGGGCTTCATAATGTTGGAAGAAATTCGGACTTTGGACAATTATTGGCGAAGATACAACCGGTTGAATTTGGAAACAGAAACTTAAAACGCCAATTCCTCGATTTTATTTCAAGAATACATATTTTCAGCTTTTGATGCAGAATGAATATGTATAAAAAGGGCTTCATAATGTTGAAGGAAATTCGGACTTTGGACAATTATTGGCGAAGATACAACCGTTTGAATTTGGAAACAGAAACTTAAAACGCCAATTTCTCGATTTTATTTCAAGAATACATATTTTCAGCTTTTGATGCAGAATCAATATATATAAAAAGGGCTTCATAATGTTGAAGGAAATTCGGACTTTGGACAATTATTGGCGAAGATACAACCGTTTGAATTTGGAAACAGAAACTTAAAACGCCAATTTCTCGATTTTATTTCAAGAATACATATTTTCAACTTTTGATGCAGAATCAATATGTATAAAAAGGGCTTCATAATGTTGAAGGAAATTTGGACTTTGGACAATTATTGGCGAAGATACAACCGTTTGAATTTGGAAACAGAAACTTAAAACGCCAATTTCTCGATTTTATTTCAAGAATACATATTTTCAACTTTTGATTCAGAATCAATATGGATAACAAGGGCTTCATAATGTTGAAAGAAATTCGGACTTTGGACAATTATTGGCAAATATACAACCTTTTAAATTTGGCAACAGAAACTTAAAACGCCAGTTTCTCGATTTTATTTCAAGAACACATAATTTCAACTTTTGATTCAGAATCAATATGGATAACAAGGGCTTCATAATGTTGAAAGAAATTCGGACTTTGGACAATTATAGGCGAAGATACAACCGTTTGAATTTGGAAACAGAAAATTAAAACGCCAATTTCTCGATTTTATTTCAAGAATACATAGTTTCAACTTTTGATGCAGAATCGATATGGATAAAAAGAACTTCATAATGTTGAAGGAAATTCGGACTTTGGACAATTATTGGCGAAGATACAACCGTTTGAATTTGTAAACAGAAACTTAAGACGTCAATTTCTCGATCTTATTTCAAGAATACATATTTTCAACTTTTGATGCAGAATCAATATATATAAAAAGAGCTTCATAATGTTGAAAGAAATTCGGACTTTGGACAATTATTGGCGAAGATACAACCGGTTGAATTTGGAAACAGAAACTTACAACGCCAATTTCTCGATTTTATTTCAAGAATACATATTTTCCAGCTTTTGATGCAGAATGAATATATATAAAAAGGGCTTCATAATGTTGAAGGAAATTCGGAATTTGGACAATTATAAGCGAAGATACAACCGTTTGAATTTGGAAACAGAAACTTAAAACGCCAATTTCTCGATTTTATTTCAAGAATACATAGTTTCAACTTTTGATGCAGAATCGATATGGATAAAAAGAGCTTCATAATGTTGAAAGAAATTCGGACTTTGGACAATTATTGGCGAAGATACAACCGATTGAATTTGGAAACAGAAACTTAAAACGCCAATTTCTCGATTTTATTTCAAGAATACATATTTTCAACTTTTGATGCAGAATCAATATATATAAAAAGGGCTTCAGAATTTTGAAAGAAATTCGGACTTTGGACAATTATTGGCGAAGATACAACCGTTTGAATTTGGAAACAGAAACTTAAAACGCCAATTTCTCGAATTTACTTCAAGAATACATATTTTCAGCTTTTGATGCAGAATGAATATATATAAATAAGGCTTCATAATGTTGAAGGAAATTCGGACTTTGGACAATTATTGGCGAAGATACAACCGATTGAATTTGTAAACAGAAACTTAAAACGCCAATTTCGCGATTTTTTTCAAGAATACATATTTTCAACTTTTGATGCAGAATCAATATGGATAAAAAGAACTTCATAATGTTGAAAGAATTTCGGACTTTGGACAATTATTGGCGAAGATACAACCGTTTGAATTTCTAAACAGAAACTTAAAACGCCAATTTCTCGATTTTATTTCAAGAATACATAGTTTCAACTTTTGATGCAGAATCGATATATATAAATAAGGCTTCATAATGTTGAAGGAAATTCGGACTTTGGACAATTATTGGCGAAGATACAACCGTTTGAATTTGGAAACAGAAACTTAAAACGTCAATTTCTCGAATTTACTTCAAGAATACATATTTTCAACTTTTGATGCAGAATCAATATATATAAAAAGGGCTTCATAATGTTGAAAGAAATTCGAACTTTGGACAATTATTGGCGAAGATACAACCGTTTGAATTTGGAAACAGAAACTTAAAACGCCAATTTCTCGATTTTACTTCAAGAATACATATTTTCAACTTTTGATGCAGAATCAATATGGATAAAAAGGGCTTCATAATGTTGAAAGAAATTCGGACTTTGGACAATTATTGGCGAAGATACAACCGATTGAATTTGAAACAGAAACTTAAAACGTCAATTTCTCGATTTTATTTCAAGAATACATATTTTCAACTTTTGATGCAGAATCGATATATATAAAAAGGGCTTCATAATGTTGAATGAAATTCGGACTTTGGACAATTATTGGCGAAGATACAACCGTTTGAATTTGGAAACAGAAACTTAAAACGCCAATTTCTCGATTTTATTCAAGAATACATATTTTCAGCTTTTGATGCAGAATGAATATATATAAAAAGGCTTCATAATGTTGAAGGAAATTCGAACTTTGGACAATTATTGGCGAAGATACAACCGATTGAATTTGGAAACAGAAACTTAAAACGTCAATTTCTCGAATTTACTTCAAGAATACATATTTTCAACTTTTGATGCAGAATCAATATGGATAAAGAGAACTTCATAATGTTGAAAGAATTTCGGACTTTGGACAATTATTGGCGAAGATACAACCGTTTGAATTTCTAAGCAGAAACTTAAAACGCCAATTTCTCGAGTTTATTTCAAGAATACATAGTTTCAACTTTTGATGCAGAATCGATATATATAAATAAGGCTTCATAATGTTGAAGGAAATTCGGACTTTGGACAATTATTGGCGAAGATACCACCGTTTGAATCTGGAAACAGAAACTTAAAACGCCAATTTCTCGATTTTATTTCAAGAATACATATTTTCAAGTCTTGATGCAGAATCAATATGGATAAAAAGGGCTTCATAATGTTGGAAGAAATTCGGACTTTGGACAATTATTGGCGAAGATACAACCGTTTGAATTTGGAAACAGAAACTTAAAACGTCAATTTCTCGATTTTATTTCAAGAATACATATTTTCAGCTTTTGATGCAGAATGAATATGTATAAAAAGGGCTTCATAATGTTGAAGGAAATTCGGACTTTGGACAATTATTGGCGAAGATACAACCGTTTGAATTTGGAAACAGAAACTTAAAACGTCAATTTCTCGATTTTATTTCAAGAATACATATTTTCAGCTTTTGATGCAGAATCAATATATATAAAAAGGGCTTCATAATGTTGAAAGAAATTCGAACTTTGGACAATTATTGGCGAAGATACAACCGTTTGAATTTGGAAACAGAAACTTAAAACGTCAATTTCTCGAATTTACTTCAAGAATACATATTTTCAACTTTTGATGCAGAATCAATATATATAAAAAGGCTTCATTGTTGAAAGAAATTCGAACTTTTGACAATTATTGGCGAAGATACAACCGTTTGAATTTGGAAACAGAAACTTAAAACGTCAATTTCTCGATTTATTTCAAGAATACGTAGTTTCAACTTTTGATGCAGAATCAAATATATAAAAAGGGCTTCATAATGTTGGAAGAAATTCGGACTTTGGACAATTATTGGCGAAGATACAACCGTTTGAATTTGGAAACAGAAACTTAAAACGCAAATTTCTCGATTTTTTTCAAGAATACATATTTTCAGCTTTTGATGCAGAATGAATATATATAAAAAGGCTTCATAATGTTGAAGGAAATTCGGACTTTGGACAATTATTGGCGAATATACAACCGATTGAATTATGTAAACAGAAACTTAAAACGGCAATTTCTCGATTTTATTCAAGAATACATATTTTCAACTTTTGATGCAGAATCAATATGTATAAAAAGAGCTTCATAATGTTGAAAGAAATTCGGACTTTGACAATTATTGGCGAAGATACAACCGTTTGAATTTGGAAACAGAAACTTAAAACGCCAATTTCTCGATTTTTTTCAAGAATACATATTTTCAACTTTTGATGCAGAATCAATATATATAAAAAGGCTTCATAATGTTGAAGAAATTCGGACTTTGGACAATTATTGGCGCAACCGTTGAATTTGAAACAGAAACTTAAAACGCAATTTCCGATTTTTCAAGAATACATATTTTCAACTTTTGATGCAGAATCAATATGATAAAAATGCTTCATAATGTTGAAGGAAATTCGGACTTTGGACAATTATTGGCGAAGATACAACCGTTTGAATTTGGAAACAGAAACTTAAAACGTCAATTTCTCGATTTTATTTCAAGAATACATATTTTCAACTTTTGATGCAGAATCAATATATATAAAAAGGGCTTCATAATGTTGAAAGAAATTCGGACTTTGGACAATTATTGGCGAAGATACAACCGATTGAATTTGTAAACAGAAACTTAAAACGTCAATTTCTCGAATTTACTTCAAGAATACATATTTTCAACTTTTGATGCAGAATCAATATATATAAAAAGGGCTTCATAATGTTGAAAGAAATTCGAACTTTGGACAATTATTGGCGAAGATACAACCGTTTGAATTTGGAAACAGAAACTTAAAACGCCAATTTCTCGAATTTACTTCAAGAATACATATTTTCAGCTTTTGATGCAGAATCAATATATATAAAAAGGGCTTCATAATGTTGAAAGAAATTCGAACTTTGGACAATTATTGGCGAAGATACAACCGTTTGAATTTGGAAACAGAAACTTAAAACGTCAATTTCTCGAATTTACTTCAAGAATACATATTTTCAACTTTTGATGCAGAATCAATATATATAAAAAGGGCTTCATAATGTTGAAAGAAATTCGAACTTTGGACAATTATTGGCGAAGATACAACCGTTTGAATTTGGAAACAGAAACTTAAAACGTCAATTTCTCGAATTTACTTCAAGAATACATATTTTCAACTTTTGATGCAGAATCAATATATATAAAAAGGGCTTCATAATGTTGAAAGAAATTCGAACTTTGGACAATTATTGGCGAAGATACAACCGTTTGAATTTGGAAACAGAAACTTAAAACGTCAATTTCTCGAATTTATTTCAAGAATACATATTTTCAACTTTTGATGCAGAATCAATATATATAAAAAGGGCTTCATAATGTTGAAAGAAATTCGGACTTTGGACAATTATTGGCGAAGATACAACCATTTGAATTTGGAAACAGAAACTTAAAACGTCAATTTCTCGAATTTACTTCAAGAATACATATTTTCAACTTTTGATGCAGAATCAATATATATAAAAAGGCTTCATAATGTTGAAAGAAATTCGAACTTTTGACAATTATTGGCGAAGATACAACCGTTTGAATTTGAAACAGAAACTTAAAACGTCAATTTCTCGAATTTACTTCAAGAATACATATTTCAACTTTTGATGCAGAATCGATATATATAAATAAGGCTTCATAATGTTGAAGGAAATTCGGACTTTGGACAATTATTGGCGAAGATACAACCGTTTGAATTTGGAAACAGAAACTTAAAACGTCAATTTCTCGATTTTATTTCAAGAATACATATTTTCAAGTCTTGATGCAGAATCAATATGGATAAAAAGGGCTTCATAATGTTGAAAGAAATTCGGACTTTGGACAATTATTGGCGAAGATACAACCGTTTGAATTTGGAAACAGAAACTTAAAACGTCAATTTCTCGATTTTATTTCAAGAATACATATTTCCAGCTTTTGATGCAGAATGAATATATATAAAAAGGGCTTCATAATGTTGAAAGAAATTCGGACTTTGGACAATTATTGGCGAAGATACAACCGTTTGAATTTGGAAACAGAAACTTAAAACGCCAATTTCTCGATTTTATTTCAAGAATACATATTTTCAGCTTTTGATGCAGAATGAATATATATAAAAAGGGCTTCATAATGTTGAAGGAAATTCGGACTTTGGACAATTATTGGCGAAGATACAACCGTTTGAATTTGGAAACAGAAACTTAAAACGTCAATTTCTCGAATTTACTTCAAGAATACATATTTTCAACTTTTGATGCAGAATCGATATGATAAAAAGCTTCATAATGTTGAAAGAATTTCGGACTTTGACAATTATTGGCGAAGATACAACCGTTTGAATTTGGAAACAGAAACTTAAAACGCCAATTTCTCGAATTTATTTCAAGAATACGTATTTTCAACTTTTGATGCAGAATCAACATATATAAAAAGGGCTTCATAATGTTGAAAGAAATTCGAACTTTGGACAATTATTGGCGAAGATACAACCGTTTGAATTTGGAAACAGAAATTTAAAACGCAAATATCTCGATTTTTTTTCAAGAATACATATCTTCAGCTTTTGATGCAGAATGAATATATATAAATAAGGCTTCATAATGTTGAAGGAAATTCGGACTTTGGACAATTATTGGCGAATATACAACCGATTGAATTTTAAACAGAAACTTAAAACGGCAATTTCTCGATTTTTTCAAGAATACATATTTTCAACTTTTGATGCAGAATCAATATATATAAAAAGGGCTTCATAATGTTGAAAGAAATTCGAACTTTTGACAATTATTGGCGAAGATACAACCGTTTGAATTTGGAAACAGAAACTTAAAACGTCAATTTCTCGAATTTACTTCAAGAATACATATTTTCAACTTTTGATGCAGAATCAATATATATAAAAAGGGCTTCATAATGTTGAAAGAAATTCGAACTTTGGACAATTATTGGCGAAGATACAACCGATTGAATTTGGAAACAGAAACTTAAAACGTCAATTTCTCGAATTTACTTCAAGAATACATATTTTCAACTTTTGATGCAGAATCAATATATATAAAAAGGCTTCATAATGTTGAAGGAAATTCGGACTTTGGACAATTATTGGCGAAGATACAACCGATTGAATTTGGAAACAGAAACTTAAAACGTCAATTTCTCGAATTTACTTCAAGAATACATATTTTCAACTTTTGATGCAGAATCAATATATATAAAAAGGGCTTCATAATGTTGAAAGAAATTCGAACTTTGGACAATTATTGGCGAAGATACAACCGTTTGAATTTGGAAACAGAAACTTAAAACGCCAATTTCTCGAATTTACTTCAAGAATACATATTTTCAACTTTTGATGCAGAATCGATATATATAAATAAGGCTTCATAATGTTGAAAGAAATTCGACTTTGGACAATTATTGGCGAAGATACAACCTTGAATTTGAAACGAAACTTAAAACGCAATTCTCGATTTATTCAAGAAACATATTTTCACTTGATGCAGAATCTTATAAGCCAAGTTGTCGATTTGATTTCAAGCAACCTTGAATTGGAGACTTACGCAATTCCGATTTTCGATACATATCACTGAGCGATCATATATAAAAAGGCTTCATAATGTTGAAGAAATTCGACTTTGACAATTATTGGCGAATACAACCGTTTGAATTTGGAAACAGAAACTTAAAACGTCAATTTCTCGAATTTACTTCAAGAATACATATTTTCAACTTTTGATGCAGAATCAATATATATAAAAAGGGCTTCATAATGTTGAAAGAAATTCGAACTTTGGACAATTATTGGCGAAGATACAACCGTTTGAATTTGGAAACAGAAACTTAAAACGTCAATTTCTCGATTTTACTTCAAGAATACATATTTTCAACTTTTGATGCAGAATCAATATATATAAAAAGGCTTCATAATGTTGAAAGAAATTCGAACTTTGGACAATTATTGGCGAAGATACAACCGATTGAATTTGGAAACAGAAACTTAAAACGTCAATTTCTCGAATTTACTTCAAGAATACATATTTTCAACTTTTGATGCAGAATCAATATATATAAAAAGGGCTTCATAATGTTGAAAGAAATTCGAACTTTGGACAATTATTGGCGAAGATACAACCGTTTGAATTTGGAAACAGAAACTTAAAACGCCAATTTCTCGATTTTATTTCAGTCTTCATAGGCATGTTGAAGGAAATTCGGACTTTGGACAATTATTGGCGAAATACAACCGATTGAATTTGAAACAGAAACTTAAAACGCCAATTTCTCGATTTTATTTCAAGAATACATATTTTCAACTTTTGATGCAGAATCAATATATATAAAAAGGGCTTCATAATGTTGAAAGAAATTCGGACTTTGGACAATTATTGGCGAAGATACAACCGTTTGAATTTGGAAACAGAAACTTAAAACGTCAATTTCTCGAATTTACTTCAAGAATACATATTTTCAACTTTTGATGCAGAATCAATATATATAAAAAAGGCTTCATAATGTTGAAAGAAATTCGAACTTTGGACAATTATTGGCGAAGATACAACCGTTTGAATTTGGAAACAGAAACTTAAAACGTCAATTTCTCGAATTTACTTCAAGAATACATATTTTCAACTTTTGATGCAGAATCAATATATATAAAAAGGGCTTCATAATGTTGAAAGAAATTCGAACTTTTGACAATTATTGGCGAAGATACAACCGATTGAATTTGTAAACAGAAACTTAAAACGCCAATTTCTCGATTTTATTTCAAGAATACATATTTTCAACTTTTGATGCAGAATCAATATATATAAAAAGGGCTTCATAATGTTGAAAGAAATTCGAACTTTGGACAATTATTGGCGAAGATACAACCGTTTGAATTTGGAAACAGAAACTTAAAACGTCAATTTCTCGAATTTACTTCAAGAATACATATTTTCAACTTTTGATGCAGAATCAATATATATAAATAAGGCTTCATAATGTTGAAGGAAATTCGGACTTTGGACAATTATTGGCGAAGATACAACCGATTGAATTTGTAAACAGAAACTTAAAACGCCAATTTCTCGATTTTATTTCAAGAATACATATTTTCAACTTTTGATGCAGAATCAATATATATAAAAAGGGCTTCATAATGTTGAAAGAAATTCGAACTTTGGACAATTATTGGCGAAGATACAACCGTTTGAATTTGGAAACAGAAACTTAAAACGTCAATTTCTCGAATTTACTTCAAGAATACATATTTTCAGCTTTTGATGCAGAATCAATATATATAAAAAGGGCTTCATAATGTTGAAAGAAATTCGAACTTTTGACAATTATTGGCGAAGATACAACCGTTTGAATTTGGAAACAGAAACTTAAAACGTCAATTTCTCGAATTTACTTCAAGAATACATATTTTCAACTTTTGATGCAGGATCGATATATATAAATAAGGCTTCATAATGTTGAAGGAAATTCGGACTTTGGACAATTATTGGCGAAGATACAACCGTTTGAATTTGGAAACAGAAACTTAAAACGCCAATTTCTCGATTTTATTTCAAGAATACATATTTTCAACTTTTGATGCAGAATCAATATATATAAAAAGGGCTTCATAATGTTGAAAGAAATTCTGACTTTGGACAATTATTGGCGAAGATACAACCGTTTGAATTTGGAAACAGAAACTTAAAACGTCAATTTCTCGAATTTACTTCAAGAATACATATTTTCAACTTTTGATGCAGAATCAATATATATAAAAAGCGCTTCATAATGTTGGAAGAAATTCTGACTTTGGACAATTATTGGCGAAGATACAACCGTTTGAATTTGCAAACAGAAACTTAAAACGTCAATTTCTCGATTTAATTTAATAAAAACGTATTTTCAACTTTTGATGCAGAATCAATATATTATATGGGGGTGAAGCTGCACCGCGACCTATTTGATCTATTGTGCCCCCTTCTGAGCTTATAGCTCTTCCATCAGTCCCAACTCCCTTACAAACGTGAGGATCTTTGTTGGGTTGAGGTCTACTATGTCTTCGCAATTCAAAACATGCGCCCCTAGGATGCTTCTTCTTCTTCTAATTAAGGCGACACATTCTGCCAGGATGTGCATCGAGGACTCCTCCTCTCTTTCACAAAACCTGCAGAGATCGCTACTATGTACAGTATACCCAATTTTGTCAGGTGACTCCTTAGTCTACAGTGTGCTGTCAATAGACCGGTAAGTATCCTAAGGCTGTTCTTTCCCATGGTTATAATCTGTTTAAAACGTACAGGATTATAACCACCTAGGAGACATCTGGCTTGTCGGAGTCCTACTGCCTCTGACCAGCTCTGTTGCGGTCTCTGTCTCTCCTCGTTTCTGAGTTCTAGTCGTATAGTGTGCCTCCCTATGCCACAATACGGTTCTGGTCCTGTTAGGGGCCTTCCTGCCCCCATTCTTGCTTGCTCGTCAGCCGCCTCGTTTCCCGCTATGTCCCTGTGGCCCGGGACCCATCTCAGGGTGAGCCTGTTGTGAGTCCCGAGCAGGTCTAGCTTCGAACGAACCTCATGGACTACCTTCGATGTAATTTTAGTCCCCATTATGGCGTTCAATGCTGCTTGACTATCGGATAGGATGGATATATCCGTATTCCGATAGTTACGTTCTATGTTGAAATCCGCACATCTCCCTATCTCACACACCTCAGCCTGAAATATGCTGGTGTGCGTTCCCAGGGATTCATGGTATGATACCCGAGGACCCACCACTCCAAGACCAGTGCCCTGATTCGTGAGTGATCCGTCGGTGTACCATTTTATTGTGTGCGGTTTCATGGGATGGACTTAATCTAGAGTTGTCCATTCCTTTTTGCTACTCATACGAACTGTGAAGTTTCGCTCGAATATATATTCGGCTACCATTTCGTCCCTAGGTTCCATCAGCAGGGGCAGTTCGTTTGAGAGGAGTTGGGCATCTTTATGGCGTAGGATATGGTTGCCCCCAACTCCTTCTGCTGATATCCTTAGAAGCGTGGCTTTCTGCTTGAGCCTTATGATATGGTGGAGTGGTGTGAGCTCCATTAAGGCTTCAAGGGCCACTGTTGGGCAGGTGCGCATGGCTGTTGTCATGCATACGCAGGCCATTCTTTGCAACTTCTGTAGTTGTTTCTTCACGGTAGTCAGCCGCGCCCTGTCACCCCATGCTACCACTCCATAGGTTAACATGGTTCTTACTACCATTAGGTATAACCTTCTTAGTATCCTTGGAGATGTACCCCATGATTTGCCGGCAATGTTACGACATGTATAAAGCGCCCTGGAGCACTTTAATATCGTGTTTTGCCATGGGTGCCAAAGTTAAGCCTGCTGTCAAATGTGACCCCCAGGTATTTGACCTCCCTACTCGTTTCTAGTAGGGTCCCTGAGAGCCATATTTGTCTCATCCTTTGTAACTTATTTCGTCTGGTAAAGGGGACGATGACTGTTTTCGTAGGGTTTAGGTTGAGTCCAACCTCCATACACCAGTCGTACGTTATCCTTAGCCCTGACTGGACTATGTCACAAAGTGATTCTTCAAATTTGTCTCGCGCTATGATAACAATGTCATCGGCATATCCTTGACATTGAATACCACTGTTAGCAAGTCTGTTTAGTAGTTCGTCTACTAACAGACTCCAGAGTAACGGAGACAACACCCCTCCTTGGGGACAGCCTCTGGTGGTTAGGACTATTACATTGCTATCGTGTAGTGATGCCGTGGCTTGCCTGGGCCGTAGCAGTGCAAGTATCCATCTGCTGGTAGTGTGGTCCAGGCCTCTTCTCTCAAGAGTAGCATTGATTGCATCGTGAGATGTGTTAAGCAAAGCAAAGTGCTTCTGATTTTGTAGTCCACCAGCTTTTCCAACGTTTTCAGTAAGAACGATGTCAAGCTGATGGGTCTGAAGGACTTTGGGCTGGTAATGTCTTTCTTCCCTGCTTTCGCAGAAATCTCTGTAATTCTTCCGCTTAGCCTTTCTTATTTGCTTATTATAGGTGGTAAGGCTATCACGGTACTGCTCCCATACTCCGTCTCTCTTTGCTTTATTGAAGAGGCGACGTGTGGTCACGCCCAGAATTTCTAGGTGTCGTTCCACCATGGGGCATCTTTTTCCATGTACTTTTTCCCTACCGGGCAGTTATCCTCAAATGCCTTAATTATGGATTTGTTGAGGACACCAATAGCTCTGTCCAGCTCTAGCGGCCTTCTGGGTATACCAGATGGCTCGTTGGCTAGGGAGAGACATAGGATCGACTTGTAGCCTTCCCAGTTGGTTTTCCTGGGGTTGCGGCTAGGTGTGCTACTATCCGTATATAATTTTAGATTAAATAGGATAGCCCTGTGGTCAGACATGGATTCTTCTTGGGAAACATGGCAGTCCCTAAGGTGAGACTTTAGAGACCGACTGATCAGGGTGATGTCTAATACTTCTTCCCTGATCCTAGTGACAAATGTCGGTGTAGATCCGACATTACCTAGTTCTAGATTATATTTAAAAATAAAATCAGTTAGGCACTCACCCCTTAGATTGATGTCACTGCTGCCCCATATAGTGTGGTGCGCATTGGCATCGCATCCGATGAGCACCGGCATCTTCTCCATCCTGCAATACTCCACCAGCTTCTCAATCTCTGGTGGTGGGCAGGGTGCATCCCCTGCGAAGTATGCGGAAACGATGACGATAGAAACCGCGCTGCCCTTGGTGGACACGAGTATGGGAACGCAGTCTCTAGTCAGGAATTTTGAAAGGATAGTAAAGTTAATACTTTTCCTTACCATGATACAAGCTCTGGGTGCTGGATCTCTCCGATCCCAGATTACCTTGGAGTCGGCTGTGAACAGGCCCTTGATGCCGTCGTTCACCCACGGCTCCTGTACCAGGGCCAGCCCAAGGTGTTTGTTGGTAAACATCCTTGCTAAGACCGCCGAGGCTGCCTTAGCGCGGTGGATGTTTACCTGAGCCAGCCCTGTGTTGATGCCCCTTGGCATCTACTTCTGGGGAGGCTCCAGCTGACACGGTGAATGGGGCCCGGAGCCGTCCCCGTCACTGCTGCTCGCCATAGCGACGTCAGCTGCAGCTGCATCTTGCAGCTCCTCCTTCAGCTCCTGCGAGGACATGGGGATGTCATCGTCCCCCATCTCCTCCTGGCAGAGCGTCATATTTGCCAGTTCTTCGTCGTCAGCCAGATCCTCCGACGAGTCGGTGGGCTGCGCAGTCGGAGTACCCTGCTCCGGGGCAGGAGTGTCCAGTGTGGTGATGTTGCCCACTATGACATCCTCCTTGCCCGTTGGAGCAGGTTTGGGCTTTTCTCCAGTCTTCTTCGTCTTCAGACCACTTACGGGGATGGTCCCGTAACGGAAGAAGACCTGGTGCCCCTTCTCCACGATTATACTCCTGGATAGTTCGTCTATCCCGATCACCAGGAGGGCTCCTCATCCCTCGTTCCTCCTGGAGATCACCTTCCAGGAGTCGGTCTCCATCCTGTTCTGGTTCCTCAGCAGAACCAACAGGGATTCGGTAGACCGATCTGCACTCCTGAGACAGTACAGCGTGATACAGTGGGGCGACGGTATGTCGTCCCCCATCTTGCACTCAAGGGGCACGCCCTTCCATGATTGTAGCCTCGGCGTTGCGGTCCTCAGCCAATCGGCTGAGGCCTCATCGGAGCATTCAATTACCAGGAATCCAACCCGGAAGTGAATGCCCGCGAATGAGACCACGACATCTCCATCGGACGCAATGATTTCGTCGACGATGGCCTCCTCCAACACAGATAAATCTCCGTGACTGAGCATGACCCGTGGGAAATCCACGGCCAACACGGCCACCTTTACCTTCTTTGTCATGTCAGCGTATGACAGACGAGGCTCGGTGGGTGTTGGCGAGCTGGGCTTCATGGCCGCTGCACGCGATGTGCTTGGCGCAGGTCCAGACTTCCTGCCCCATTGTTCTTCAGCACCTTTGCCGCTGCCGAGCCGCGGGCAGCGCCCACAACCTCCGGGCACATCCTCTTGGGGGTGGCCACCGGTGGTGTGAGATTGCTGCTCCGCCTTTTCGGGGCTGGCGCAGGTGCTGTAATCTCTTCCCTGGGCTCTTTGGCCTTTTTCAGGGCTTCATCAGGGGTGAGTCCCTGCTGGAGGTACCGAAGGTACCATTTGACCCTTGAACCGCAGAGATTTCTCCGGTTCGGGTCATCCAGCCCACCGGGTTGACCCCTTGGTGGCAGGAACTCTCCCTTCCTCTTAGGGCGCTGGGCGCCTTGCCTCGCGGCGTTCGGTGCTGGGAGCGGTGGTCTGGGTGTCCCAGCCATCGGTCTCCCATGCCTCACAGCCGGAGTTCCGTGTGCCTGTGGCACTCTCCTGTTTGTTGCTGGAGCAGCACTGTGTGGAGGATGGTCTACCACACGGGAGGGCCGTTCCCCGTCAGGGGCATGACCCTCCAACTGTCTTGCGACAAGCTCCGCAGGGAGATCCTGCGGTATTTTGGCGTTTTATAATTTCTTCATGGGATCCCACGAGCTGCAGAGAAGTATATGTCCGCCCGGGCAGAGATCCGCGATACCCGGGTAAGGGTAAATTAGAACAGGCGGTCGCCACTTGCCTGAGCTCACCGTTAGAGACTGGGCCAGTTTTTGTTCCGGGCCCCCAACCAGGCTGTCTCTCGGCACGGTTCGAATGATGCCTTAGTCCGGCACGGAGTGAGATGAGGGAATAGGATGTGGTAGATAGATATGTGGGGAGATACGGGAGGATGTGTGAGGCTATACTTTGAAAGGCGGCCTGTCCCGTCACAATCGCCTTGTCGGTACGATCAACATTACCGCACCCGCTGTTTGTCCGGGACTGCTTATTTTACGAGGAATCTCGTATTATTCGCAGCTAACCTCCTCGAGTGGAGGCCGTTCGCTATCCGCAACCCGCGACCCGCCTGGTGGCCTCAGCCCCATCCGAACCATTCCACAAGTTCTTAGACCAGGTATTTTATATGGGAAGTGAACAAAAAATCAAAGTGTGATAATATATTATATTAAGTAAGTGCAATTAATAAAATATTGTTGAACGAAATTTATATAGATTACGTTGTCAATTTTTTTAAATTAACGAAAATGAAATGCTATCTAATAATAGCCATATTCGTTTATTATCTCTTTTAAATATACATCTATATTATTTTATTCAAAAGTATTAATCAATTTGTCATGTATTATTAAATTTGTATATTAATGTATTTTATATATATGTATAATATATTTGTACATATATAAATAAAAACATTATTCTGGTTGATCCTGCCAGTAGTTATATGCTTGTCTCAAAGATTAAGCCATGCATGTCTAAGTACACACGAATTAACAGTGAAACCGCAAAAGGCTCATTATATCAGTTATGGTTCCTTAGATCGTTAACAGTTACTTGGATAACTGTG
>JAWNMP010000090.1:0-62500 GCA_035043875.1 Drosophila paucipuncta | reverse complement strand
CGCAGTCCATGCTGTTATGTACTTTAATTAATTTTATAGTGCTGCTTGGACTACATATGGTTGAGGGTTGTAAGACTATGCTAAATAAGTTGCTTGAAATGTTTTTTTAATATTTGAGCATATGGTATATTATTGGATAATAATGTGTGCACTAATAATATTAGTACACTCACGAATTATTCATAATATTAATTCATATATGGATATACATACCAAATCTCATTGTGTATAATTTGTATGAGAAAACTGAAGATATATATTTTCTTTTTCAAATTCAAATAATATCGAGAAATGTCTAGCATAAAAATTAAATGAAAGTTTTTTTTCATCTAGAATTGTCTCGATTATTTTTGATGCGATAAGAAAACTGTTGTAAATAATATTATTCTTCAATAATTAGTGTATTCATAATATTGAATATTATATCATAGTATTCAATTAAAATTGTTTTATACAACCTCAACTCATATGGGACTACCCCCTGAATTTAAGCATATTAATTAGGGGAGGAAAAGAAACTAACAAGGATTTTCTTAGTAGCGGCGAGCGAAAAGAAATCAGTTCAGCACTAAGTCACTTTGTCTATATGGCAAATGTGAGATGCAGTGTAAGGAACATCAATATTCTAGTATGAGAAATTAACGATTTAAGTCCTTCTTAAATGAGGCCATTTACCCATAGAGGGTGCCAGGCCCGTATAACGTTAATGATTACTAGATGGTGTTTCCAAAGAGTCGTGTTGCTTGATAGTGCAGCACTAAGTGGGTGGTAAACTCCATCTAAAACTAAATATAACCATGAGACCGATAGTAAACAAGTACCGTGAGGGAAAGTTGAAAAGAACTCTGAATAGAGAGTTAAATAGTACGTGAAACTGCTTAGAGGTTAAGCCCGATGAACCTGAATATCCGTTATGGAAAATTCATCATTATAATTGTAATATTTTTAATTAATATTATAATAATAGTGTGCATTTTTTCCATATAAGGACATTGTAATCTATTAACATAATTAATTTATCAAAAAATTGTGAATTATTGATTATTTCAATTATAGTGCTTGCATTATAACATGTTATAAATGTCATAAATTTGATAAAGTGCTGATAGATTTATATGAATACAGTGCGTTAATTTTTCGGAATTATATAATGGCATAATTTTCAATGATTTTTGTGTTTATTATATGCACTTGTATGATTAACAATGCGAAAGATTCAGGATACCTTCGGGACCCGTCTTGAAACACGGACCAAGGAGTCTAACATATGTGCAAGTTATTGGGATAAAAACCTAATAGCGTAATTAACTTGACTATTAATGGGATTAGTTTTTTAGCTATTTATAGTTAATTAACACAATCCCGGGGCGCTCTATATAGTTATGTATAATGATATTTATATTATTTATACCTCTAACTGGAACGTACCTTGAGCATATATGCTGTGACCCGAAAGATGGTGAACTATACTTGATCAGGTTGAAGTCAGGGGAAACCCTGATGGAAGACCGAAACAGTTCTGACGTGCAAATCGATTGTCAGAATTGAGTATAGGGGCGAAAGACCAATCGAACCATCTAGTAGCTGGTTCCTTCCGAAGTTTCCCTCAGGATAAGCTGGTGCATTTAACTGTTGTATAAAATAATCTTATCTGGTAAAGCGAATGATTAGAGGCCTTAGGGTCGAAACGATCTTAACCTATTCTCAAACTTTAAATGGGTAAGAACCTTAACTTTCTTGATATGAAGTTTAAGGTTATGATATAATGTGCCCAGTGGGCCACTTTTGGTAAGCAGAACTGGCGCTGTGGGATGAACCAAACGTAATGTTACGGTGCCCAAATTAACAACTCATACAGAAACCATGAAAGGCGTTGGTTGCTTAAAACAGCAGGACGGTGATCATGGAAGTCGAAATCCGCTAAGGAGTGTGTAACAACTCACCTGCCGAAGCAACTAGCCCTTAAAATGGATGGCGCTTAAGTTGTATACCTATACATTACCGCTAAAGTAGATGATTTATGTTACTTGTAATATAAATTTTGAAACTTTAGTGAGTAGGAAGGTACAATGGTGTGCATAGAAGTGTTTGGCGTAAGCCTGCATGGAGCCGCCATTGGTACAGATCTTGGTGGTAGTAGCAAATAATCGAATGAGACCTTGGAGGACTGAAGTGGAGAAGGGTTTCGTGTGAACAGTGGTTGATCACGAGTTAGTCGGTCCTAAGTTCAAGGCGAAAGCCGAAAATTTTCAAGTAAAGAAAAATCAAAATATATTTTGCATCATACCGATTTTTATACACTTGAATAATTTTGAACGAAAGGGAATACGGTTCCAATTCCGTAACCTGTTGAGTATCCGTTTGTTATTAAATATGGGCCTCGTGCTCATCCTGGCAACAGGAACGACCATAAAGAAGCCGTCGAGAGGTATCGGAAGAGTTTTCTTTTCTGTTTTATAGCCGTACTACCATGGAAGTCTTTCGCAGAGAGATATGGTAGATGGGCTAGAAGAGCATGACATATACTGTTGTGTCGATATTTTCTCCTCGGACCTTGAAAATTTATGGTGGGGATACGCAAACTTCTCAACAGGCCGTACCAATATCCGCAGCTGGTCTCCAAGGTGAAGAGTCTCTAGTCGATAGAATAATGTAGGTAAGGGAAGTCGGCAAATTAGATCCGTAACTTCGGGATAAGGATTGGCTCTGAAGATTGAGATAGTCGGGCTTGATTGGGAAACAATAACATGGTTTATGTGCTCGTTCTGGGTAAATAGAGTTTCTATCATTTATGGTAGATTCTTGTTCCCCGGATAGTTAGTTACGTAGCCAATTGTGGAACTTTCTTGCTAAAATTTTTAAGAATACTAATTGGGCAACTGATTAGTTCTTTTAAATTATAACGATTATCAATTAACAATCAATTCAGAACTGGCACGGACTTGGGGAATCCGACTGTCTAATTAAAACAAAGCATTGTGATGGCCCTAGCGGGTGTTGACACAATGTGATTTCTGCCCAGTGCTCTGAATGTCAAAGTGAAGAAATTCAAGTAAGCGCGGGTCAACGGCGGGAGTAACTATGACTCTCTTAAGGTAGCCAAATGCCTCGTCATCTAATTAGTGACGCGCATGAATGGATTAACGAGATTCCTACTGTCCCTATCTACTCAGTACGAGTAGAGACTTGGTGACGAACGGACGTGTCTTTGCAATCGCGGTGAAACTGAGATAACGGTGCTTTCGAGTAACGGGATCTTGTTTACATTCAGCGCTTATCAGTGCGCTTGATTTCTTTTATTGCTTTCGTATTTGCGTTCGCGCTGCGAAAAGTGTTAATTTCTGTGTGCGTGTGAATTTCGTTTACTGAGCTTTGTACGTGTGTGTGTGCTTTAATCTATTTATAGATTGCACGTGTGGTAATGCCGCCACGCAGAAAGAAGCCGGCGGAGCGAGGTGCGGAGGAGGCGCTGATGGTGTCGTCTGATGACGACACGTCAGAGACCTCAGAAGTGTCGAGCGATGCTGAGGTAAGACGAAGGGGTGTGCTGAGTAAGCAGATGTTGAGGAAGGCGACTTCCGAGACGGCTGTGAACTCAGCCGGTAAGAATGTGGATGGGCGGCGCTCGGAGGGTAATCTTGTGGTTACCCTTAAAGTGCCGAGAGCGAAAGGTAAGGCGTGCAATTCGGGCACGCCTAGTGTGAGTGCCGGTGTTCCCGCTGTGGAGGAGCCCATTGCTGCGTGTTCGGCGAGCAATGTGCTACCGTTGAAGCGGAAGGGAACGCCGATAGAAAAAATGAAGGCGATTAGCAAAGAGCTAGTTGAGTGTGCGCTCGCTGAGTGCAAGACGGGGGCACTGGTCGGTAGTGTTTTGGACTACGCGACGCAGTATGAGGAGCTTTTGTTTTCGCTGATAGCGGAAAACGAGCGACTCAAGGGGCGTTTGGAGGCCGGTCGCTTTAATGCGACAAATGATCATGCTGTGCATGTGACAGGTGGCCAAACGCGAGTTTCGCCGGCAGCCGTGCACCGGGGGGTCCCATGTCGACAATGTCGTCTGCCCCGGAGATGCCTCGACCAGTCGAGACCTGGTCCTTGGTCGTGCGCAGCAAAACTGCTGGTAAGACCGCCAAGGACGTGGTTGAAAAGGTAGTGAAGGAGGTTGGGCCTACCTTAGGTGTGCGCGTCCATGAGGTGAAACCTCTGCGCGATGGTGGAGCGATTATTCGCACCCCATCCGTTGCCGAGCGGAAGAAGATTGCGGGGAACGCAAAATTCGGCGAAGTTGGTCTGGAAGTAAGCGTGAAAGAGCGATTGGGGCCGAAAGTGGTTGTGCAGGGCGTTCACTCTGCAATCTCGCCTGACGAGTTCATGGCTGAGTTGTACGAGTTGAACCTCAAGGACAAAATGTCTAAAGAGGCCTTTGCTAAAGGCGTCCGCATTGCGAGTAAGCCTTGGTCGAAAGAGGGTAGCGCAGCAGTGAATGTTGTTCTCGAGGGTGCTGGCCTGGCCATGCAAACTCTCTTGGATGTCGGACGCTGCTACGTTAAATGGTTTTCGTTCCGTGTGAGGAACTTTGACCCGGTAGTGGGTTGCTACCGTTGCCTTGGCTTCGACCATAAGGTAGCGGAGTGCAGGCTGAAGCAAGACGTTTGTCGTCGCTGCGGCCAAATGGGTCACCGCGTGGCTCAGTGCAGCAATGCATTGAGCTGTCGCAATTGTGCTTTCAAGGGAAAGCCGTCTGAGCATCTGATGATGTCTCCGGCTTGCCCTGTATACAGTGCAATCGTGGCGCGGGCGAGTGCTAGACATTAATATGTCTAGCAGACTTCTTCAGTTGAACTGTCAGAAGTCATATGCAGTCATGTGCGATGTGGGTGGCATGATTGTGAGAAGAGGCAGCGTTGTTGCCCTGTTGCAGGAACCCTATGTGGCAAATGGTTGCGTACGGGGATTGCCCGCGGGTATGCGAGTATTTCCTGACAGCAGGGCCAATTCTGCTGTCGTTGTGAATGATGTCAGTATCGAATGCACTGTTGTGAATTCGACTGACTGGGGTGTGTGTGTGTGCCTTAATGGCAATTTTGGTAGATTATGTGTAGCAAGCGTATACTGTAAGTTCGGGGATCCCCTCGAACCGTATATCGCGTATATGGATGAGGTGCTACTACTGGCTAGTAGCGTTCCGTTCATCCTTGGTATTGACGCGAATGCACCGTCCCCATTGTGGTTCAGTAAAATATCTAGATCATCTAGGTATTTGAACCGCTCTAGGGGTGAGGTGCTGGCCGAGTGGGCTGTGTCCCAGGATGTCCGGGTCGTTAACGAACCCAGCGAGTGGTACACGTTTGCGGGCCCGATGGGTCAGAGTGACATTGATGTCACTCTTGCGAATGTGGCAGCAACGAGTGTGTATGGTTTTCAATGGAGTGTACTGGGTGGACACGGTGTGAGTGACCACAATCCGATTGAGATTGTAATCACTTACACTTCCACCATGCGTGAAAGTGATGGGGGTAATCGCTGGCGCACTTGTGGTGCGAATTGGCCCCTTCATGGGATATTTGTGAGTGAAGCGGCAACGCAAGTTCCGCTTAGCACTTTTAGTGCAATGAATGTTGATGAGCAGGTCGTGTGTGTGAATAGGTGGGTGACTTGTGCGAATGATCGCTTGTTTGAGAGGTACCGAAAGGTCAACCTCAAACGAGTGAAGTGGTGGTCGCATGAGTTGAGCGTTAAGCGTCGGTCGGTTCGGTCTCTGAGGAAGCGATTCCAAAGGGCCAGGACTGCCAATGCTGAGAACGCTGGCCAACTCAGGTTAGCTTACAGCCAGGGTATGAATGAGTACAAGCAAATGCTTGTAAGAGTGAAAGAGGATGAATGGCGTTCCTTTTTGGAGCGCAATAAGGACGACCCCTGGGGTCGTGCTTATAAAGTTGTGAGAGGTAGGCGTAGGGAAACGGATGTAAGTGGCCTCCGTGTCGGTAACACTCAGTTAACGGCATGGAGGGATTGTATGAATGTCTTACTGAATGAGTTTTTCCCTAGAGCGGATCA
Source organism: Drosophila paucipuncta (assembly GCA_035043875.1). Lineage (NCBI taxonomy): Eukaryota > Metazoa > Arthropoda > Insecta > Diptera > Drosophilidae > Drosophila > Drosophila paucipuncta. The sequence continues at coordinate 56,443 of JAWNMP010000090.1, read as the reverse complement.
TCAGAACTTGCCACCAAGTGTGGTTGGTGATGTTGGCCCGCTCCTGGATAGTGAATTGGAGGTGGCCTTCTCGATGTTAAAGTCGAGGAAATCACCTGGTATGGATGGTTTCACTGGGGAAATGTGTAAGAGTGTCTGGAAGTCAATTCCAGACTATATGAATGCAATGTATGGAAAGTGTATGAATGAGGGATATTTCCCCAATGAGTGGAAGTGTGCAAGGGTGATTGTGCTTTTGAAGTCGCCCGATAGGGTCAGGAGCAATCCTCGTTCCTTTCGGGGCATCAGTCTCCTACCGGTGCTGGGTAAAGTGCTGGAAAGAGTCATGGTAGAAAGGCTTCAAGAGAGAGTGAGTAGCCAAATGTCAGATCGGCAATTTGGTTTTAGGAAGGGCAGATGTGTGGAAGATGCGTGGAGATTTGTAAGCGACTCCGTTGAGTCCAGCAACTCCAGGCATATTCTAGGCATCTTTGTTGATTTTAAAGGGGCGTTTGACTACCTGAGTTGGCCGAGTGTATTGCAGAGGTTGAGCGAATGTGGCTGCCGGGAATTGGCTATTTGGGAGAGCTATTTCTCTAGTAGACGAGCGTGTGCTGTAGGTCGGAATGAAAGTGTAAGTCTGAATGTTGTTCGTGGCTGCCCGCAGGGTTCCATCTGTGGTCCATTTATATGGAACCTCATGATGGATACCTTGCTATGGCAGCTCGAGCGGTTATGCAAGTGTTGTGCGTATGCGGACGACCTGCTCATTTTGGTTGAGGGGCAATCGCGAGCGGATGTGGAGGCAAGTGCGGCAACGTACTTGCGAGTTGTGTATGAGTGGGGTCTCAGTGTTGGCGTCAGTCTGGCAATGGACAAGACCGTGACAATGCTGCTTAAGGGCAGATTGTCACGTAGTCGACCTCCATTGGTCAGGCTAAATGGCGTCAGCCTGAGGTATGTGTCGGAGGTGAAATACCTCGGCATTGTGTTTGGCGAGAGGATGTGTTTCACTCCTCATATCGCATATGTGAAAGGGCGATTGCTCAGTGTGGTTGGACAAGTGCGTCGGATTTTGAGAAGTGACTGGGGCCTCAGCAGATCTGCTGCTCGCACCATATACAATGGTCTATTTGTTGCTTGTGCAACTTATGGATCGTCTGTATGGTGTAAAGTAGTTTCGACTGTTGTTGGCAGAAAGAATGTGCTGGCTTGCCAGCGTGTCATGTTGTTAGGGTGTCTGCCTGTGTGCCGCACTGTCTCCACGGAGGCAATGCAGGTACTGTTAGGAGTAGCCCCTCTGGACTTAGAGATCAGGCGTCGAAGCCTGAGCTATAAGATCAAGAGGCGGTTGCCGTTGCTGCAGAATGAATGGTTAGCGGATAGGGATGTGGAGAGTTTAGGGCTTAGTGAGTGCAAGAAATTGTTAAATGAGTGTGTTCTGTCTGACTGGCAGGTCAGATGGGATACTAGCGAGAATGGGAGGGTCACTCATAGGTTTATTCGGGAGGTCACATTTGCTGTTGACCGTCCAGACTTCAGGCTTCACCTGAGTTTTGGATTTTTGCTGACGGGCCACGGGTCGCTGAATGCATTCTTGCATTCAAGACGACTTTGTGATAGCCCGGAATGCCCTTGTGGCTGGGTGGGAGAGACATGGGAACATGTCCTCTGTGAGTGCCCTTTGTATGCAGATCTAAGAGATCTAAGTGTGCTTGGGATAACGCGGGGTAGTGGTGGGTTTGACGTAAGTCAAGTACTCTCCACTTGTGAAGGGGTAAGGAGAATGAGTGAGTTTGCGCGGGCTGCATTTGCCAGACGACGTCTCATACGTGGAGAAGTTGGGTGAATGTTGAATGCATGATGGGGGTATGAATGTGGGGGTGTGTGAATGGATCGCTGAGTTGCGTTCGGGGGTCACCAGTCCCCGGCTTTATGGAGCAAAACTGGAAGTATCCTTGTGGTACGAGTTCTGACCGGAGGACTGATCCGGTACCACGGGCGTTGGGTGTTCAGGGGCGGTCTCGGCCCTCGGCTCTCAGCGCTGTTGTTGGGGATATCAGCTGGCCGCCTAGCGGTCTGAATTCGTTCAGTTATGAATGCCGCGGTTTGCGGAAGAGGAAGGAATAGGCCTCGCTCCCCACAGTGAGAAAACCATGTCCATAAAGCATGGCGTATACTGTTCCATCTGCGATTTGGTGTTTACATCAATTCGCATTCTATTCCGTACAGTGATATCTTTTCTTCTCTTTTTGGGTCACCAACCCGTAACTGTTTTGGAGTTAAAATTGGTAGTACCCATCAGGTACGAGGCCTGACCGGAGGCTTGCTTTCCGGTACCACGGGTAATCAGGAGCCCGCGGAACTCTGTTCCGTCCTGGTTTTTGGTTGCGGCCCCTCGGGGAGTTTCGTGGTGGCTGCGGTTTGACACCCAAATGCGGGTAGAGTTATTAACTCGGCGTGTTGTTGCGCTATACAACAGGGTGCCGTGACCCATAGATCGGAAGTCGTTTTAGATAGGCGGCCCTCCAAACCAAGGTGGAAGTTCACGACCAAACAGTAGTGACTTCAAATTGGTACCTGCGGAATATTAGTTCCAATGGGGCGGTAATTGACGCTTAAATTAATTCTTGTGCTTGGCACCGTGAGATTAAGCCATTACGGCAGGTGCTCACGTTAAACACATTGACTTTAATGTCCCTATCTACTCAGTACGAGTAGAGACTTGGTGACGAACGGACGTGTCTTTGCAATCGCGGTGAAACTGAGATAACGGTGCTTTCAAGTAACGGGATCTTGTTTACATTCAGCGCTTATCAGTGCGCTTGATCTTATATTGCTTTCGTATTTGCGTTCGCGCTGCGAAAAGTGTTAATTTCTGTGTGCGTGTGAATTCGTTTACTGAGCTTTGTACGTGTGTGTGTGCTTTAATCTATTTATAGATTGCACGTGTGGTAATGCCGCCACGCAGGAAGAAGCCGGCGGAGCGAGGTGCGGAGGAGGCGCTGATGGTGTCGTCTGATGACGACACGTCAGAGACCTCAGAAGTGTCGAGCGATGCCGAGGTAAGACGAAGGGGTGTGCTGAGTAAGCAGATGTTGAGGAAGGCGACTTCCGAGACGGCTGTGAACTCAGCCGGTAAGAATGTGGATGGGCGGCGCTCGGAGGGTAATCTTGTGGTTACCCTTAAAGTGCCGAGAGCGAAAGGTAAGGCGTGCAATTCGGGCACGCCTAGTGTGAGTGCCGGTGTTCCCGCTGTGGAGGAGCCCATTGCTGCGTGTTCGGCGAGCAATGTGCTACCGTTGAAGCGGAAGGGAACGCCGATAGAAAAAATGAAGGCGATTAGCAAAGAGCTAGTTGAGTGTGCGCTCGCTGAGTGCAAGACGGGGGCACTGGTCGGTAGTGTTTTAGACTACGCGACGCAGTATGAGGAGCTTTTGTTTTCGCTGATAGCGGAAAACGAGCGACTCAAGGGGCGTTTGGAGGCCGGTCGCTTTAATGCGACAAATGATCATGCTGTGCATGTGACAGGTGGCCAAACGCGAGTTTCGCCGGCAGCCGTGCACCGGGGGGTCCCATGTCGACAATGTCGTCTGCCCCGGAGATGCCTCGACCAGTCGAGACCTGGTCCTTGGTCGTGCGCAGCAAAACTGCTGGTAAGACCGCCAAGGACGTGGTTGAAAAGGTAGTGAAGGAGGTAGGGCCTACCTTAGGTGTGCGCGTCCATGAGGTGAAACCTCTGCGCGATGGTGGAGCGATTATTCGCACCCCATCCGTTGCCGAGCGGAAGAAGATTGCGGGGAACGCAAAATTCGGCGAAGTTGGCTTGGAAGTGAGCGTGAAAGAGCGATTGGGGCCGAAAGTGGTTGTGCAGGGCGTTCACTCTGTAATCTCGCCTGACGAGTTCATGGCTGAGTTGTACGAGTTGAACCTCAAGGACAAAATGTCTAAAGAGGCCTTTGCTAAAGGCGTCCGCATTGCGAGTAAGCCTTGGTCGAAAGAGGGTAGCGCAGCAGTGAATGTTGTTCTCGAGGGTGCTGGCCTGGCCATGCAAACTCTCTTGGATGTCGGACGCTGCTACGTTAAATGGTTTTCGTTCCGTGTGAGGAACTTTGACCCGGTAGTGGGTTGCTACCGTTGCCTTGGCTTCGACCATAAGGTAGCGGAGTGCAGGCTGAAGCAAGACGTTTGTCGTCGCTGCGGCCAAATGGGTCACCGCGTGGCTCAGTGCAGCAATGCATTGAGCTGTCGCAATTGTGCTTTCAAGGGAAAGCCGTCTGAGCATCTGATGATGTCTCCGGCTTGCCCTGTATACAGTGCAATCGTGGCGCGGGCGAGTGCTAGACATTAATATGTCTAGCAGACTTCTTCAGTTGAACTGTCAGAAGTCATATGCAGTCATGTGCGATGTGGGTGGCATGATTGTGAGAAGAGGCAGCGTTGTTGCCCTGTTGCAGGAACCCTATGTGGCAAATGGTTGCGTACGGGGATTGCCCGCGGGTATGCGAGTATTTCCTGACAGCAGGGCCAATTCTGCTGTCGTTGTGAATGATGTCAGTATCGAATGCACTGTTGTGAATTCGACTGACTGGGGTGTGTGTGTGTGCCTTAATGGCAATTTTGGTAGATTATGTGTAGCAAGCGTATACTGTAAGTTCGGGGATCCCCTCGAACCGTATATCGCGTATATGGATGAGGTGCTACTACTGGCTAGTAGCGTTCCGTTCATCCTTGGTATTGACGCGAATGCACCGTCCCCATTGTGGTTCAGTAAAATATCTAGATCATCTAGGTATTTGAACCGCTCTAGGGGTGAGGTGCTGGCCGAGTGGGCTGTGTCCCAGGATGTCCGGGTCGTTAACGAACCCAGCGAGTGGTACACGTTTGCGGGCCCGATGGGTCAGAGTGACATTGATGTCACTCTTGCGAATGTGGCAGCAACGAGTGTGTATGGTTTTCAATGGAGTGTACTGGGTGGACACGGTGTGAGTGACCACAATCCGATTGAGATTGTAATCACTTACACTTCCACCATGCGTGAAAGTGATGGGGGTAATCGCTGGCGCACTTGTGGTGCGAATTGGCCCCTTCATGGGATATTTGTGAGTGAAGCGGCAACGCAAGTTCCGCTTAGCACTTTTAGTGCAATGAATGTTGATGAGCAGGTCGCGTGTGTGAATAGGTGGGTGACTTGTGCGAATGATCGCTTGTTTGAGAGGTACCGAAAGGTCAACCTCAAACGAGTGAAGTGGTGGTCGCATGAGTTGAGCGTTAAGCGTCGGTCGGTTCGGTCTCTGAGGAAGCGATTCCAAAGGGCCAGATCTGCCAATGCTGAGAACGCTGGCCAACTTAGGTTAGCTTACAGCCAGGGTATGAATGAGTACAAGCAAATGCTTGTAAGAGTGAAAGAGGATGAATGGCGTTCCTTTTTGGAGCGCAATAAGGACGACCCCTGGGGTCGTGCTTATAAAGTTGTGAGAGGTAGGCGTAGGGAAACGGATGTAAGTGGCCTCCGTGTCGGTAACACTCAGTTAACGGCATGGAGGGATTGTATGAATGTCTTACTGAATGAGTTTTTCCCTAGAGCGGATCATCAGAACTTGCCACCAAGTGTGGTTGGTGATGTTGGCCCGCTCCTGGATAGTGAATTGGAGGTGGCCTTCTCGATGTTAAAGTCGAGGAAATCACCTGGTATGGATGGTTTCACTGGGGAAATGTGTAAGAGTGTCTGGAAGTCAATTCCAGACTATATGAATGCAATGTATGGAAAGTGTATGAATGAGGGATATTTCCCCAATGAGTGGAAGTGTGCAAGGGTGATTGTGCTTTTGAAGTCGCCCGATAGGGTCAGGAGCAATCCTCGTTCCTTTCGGGGCATCAGTCTCCTACCGGTGCTGGGTAAAGTGCTGGAAAGAGTCATGGTAGAAAGGCTTCAAGAGAGAGTGAGTAGCCAAATGTCAGATCGGCAATTTGGTTTTAGGAAGGGCAGATGTGTGGAAGATGCGTGGAGATTTGTAAGCGACTCCGTTGAGTCCAGCAACTCCAGGCATATTCTAGGCATCTTTGTTGATTTTAAAGGGGCGTTTGACTACCTGAGTTGGCCGAGTGTATTGCAGAGGTTGAGCGAATGTGGCTGCCGGGAATTGGCTATTTGGGAGAGCTATTTCTCTAGTAGACGAGCGTTTGCTGTAGGTCGGAATGAAAGTGTAAGTCTGAATGTTGTTCGTGGCTGCCCGCAGGGTTCCATCTGTGGTCCATTTATATGGAACCTCATGATGGATACCTTGCTATGGCAGCTCGAGCGGTTATGCAAGTGTTGTGCGTATGCGGACGACCTGCTCATTTTGGTTGAGGGGCAATCGCGAGCGGATGTGGAGGCAAGTGCGGCAACGTACTTGCGAGTTGTGTATGAGTGGGGTCTCAGTGTTGGCGTCAGTCTGGCAATGGACAAGACCGTGACAATGCTGCTTAAGGGCAGATTGTCACGTAGTCGACCTCCATTGGTCAGGCTAAATGGCGTCAGCCTGAGGTATGTGTCGGAGGTGAAATACCTCGGCATTGTGTTTGGCGAGAGGATGTGTTTCACTCCTCATATCGCATATGTGAAAGGGCGATTGCTCAGTGTGGTTGGACAAGTGCGTCGGATTTTGAGAAGTGACTGGGGCCTCAGCAGATCTGCTGCTCGCATCATATACAATGGTCTATTTGTTGCTTGTGCAACTTATGGATCGTCTGTATGGTGTAAAGTAGTTTCGACTGTTGTTGGCAGAAAGAATGTGCTGGCTTGCCAGCGTGTCATGTTGTTAGGGTGTCTGCCTGTGTGCCGCACTGTCTCCACGGAGGCAATGCAGGTACTGTTAGGAGTAGCCCCTCTGGACTTAGAGATCAGGCGTCGAAGCCTGAGCTATAAGATCAAGAGGCGGTTGCCGTTGCTGCAGAATGAATGGTTAGCGGATAGGGATGTGGAGAGTTTAGGGCTTAGTGAGTGCAAGAAATTGTTAAATGAGTGTGTTCTGTCTGACTGGCAGGTCAGATGGGATACTAGCGAGAATGGGAGGGTCACTCATAGGTTTATTCGGGAGGTCACATTTGCTGTTGACCGTCCAGACTTCAGGCTTCACCTGAGTTTTGGATTTTTGCTGACGGGCCACGGGTCGCTGAATGCATTCTTGCATTCAAGACGACTTTGTGATAGCCCGGAATGCCCTTGTGGCTGGGTGGGAGAGACATGGGAACATGTCCTCTGTGAGTGCCCTTTGTATGCAGATCTAAGAGATCTAAGTGTGCTTGGGATAACGCGGGGTAGTGGTGGGTTTGACGTAAGTCAAGTACTCTCCACTTGTGAAGGGGTAAGGAGAATGAGTGAGTTTGCGCGGGCTGCATTTGCCAGACGACGTCTCATACGTGGAGAAGTTGGGTGAATGTTGAATGCATGATGGGGGTATGAATGTGGGGGTGTGTGAATGGATCGCTGAGTTGCGTTCGGGGGTCACCAGTCCCCGGCTTTATGGAGCAAAACTGGAAGTATCCTTGTGGTACGAGTTCTGACCGGAGGACTGATCCGGTACCACGGGCGTTGGGTGTTCAGGGGCGGTCTCGGCCCTCGGCTCTCAGCGCTGTTGTTGGGGATATCAGCTGGCCGCCTAGCGGTCTGAATTCGTTCAGTTATGAATGCCGCGGTTTGCGGAAGAGGAAGGAATAGGCCTCGCTCCCCACAGTGAGAAAACCATGTCCATAAAGCATGGCGTATACTGTTCCATCTGCGATTTGGTGTTTACATCAATTCGCATTCTATTCCGTACAGTGATATCTTTTCTTCTCTTTTTGGGTCACCAACCCGTAACTGTTTTGGAGTTAAAATTGGTAGTACCCATCAGGTACGAGGCCTGACCGGAGGCTTGCTTTCCGGTACCACGGGTAATCAGGAGCCCGCGGAACTCTGTTCCGTCCTGGTTTTTGGTTGCGGCCCTTCGGGGAGTTTCGTGGTGGCTGCGGTTTGACACCCAAATGCGGGTAGAGTTATTGACTCGGCGTGTTGTTGCGCTATACAACAGGGTGCCGTGACCCATAGATCGGAAGTCGTTTTAGATAGGCGGCCCTCCAAACCAAGGTGGAAGTTCACGACCAAACAGTAGTGACTTCAAATTGGTACCTGCGGAATATTAGTTCCAATGGGGCGGTAATTGACGCTTAAATTAATTCCTGTGCTTGGCACCGTGAGATTAAGCCATTACGGCGGGTGCTCACGTTAAACACATTGACTTTAATGTCCCTATCTACCCAGTACGAGTTGAGACTTGGTAACGAACGGACGTGTCTTTGCTATCGCGGTGAAACAGAGATAACGGTGCTTTTAGGTAACGGGATCTTGTTTACATTCAGCGCTTATCAGTGCGCTTGATCTTATATTCGCTTTCGTATTTGTCTTCGCGCTGCGAAAAGTGTTAATTTTTGTGTGCGTGTAAATTCTTATCTGTACTTTATACGTGTGTGTGTGCTTTAATCTATTAATAGATTGCACGAGCGGTAATGCCGCCACGAAGGGGCTGAGTAAGCAGATGTTGAGGAAGGCGACTTCCAAGACGGCTGTGAACTCAGCCGGTAAGAATGTGGATGGGCGGCGCTCGGAGGGTAATCTTGTGGTTACCCTTAAAGTGCCGAGAGCGAAAGGTGAGGCGTGCAATTCGGGCACGCCTAGTGTGAGTGCCGGTGTTCCCGCTGTGGAGGAGCCCATTGCTGCGTGTTCGGCGAGCAATGTGCTACCGTTGAAGCGGAAGGGAACGCCGATAGAAAAAATGAAGGCGATTAGCAAAGAGCTAGTTGAGTGTGCGCTCGCTGAGTGCAAGACGGGGGCACTGGTCGGTAGTGTTTTGGACTACGCGACGCAGTATGAGGAGCTGTTGTTTTCGCTGATAGCGGAAAACGAGCGACTCAAGGGGCGTTTGGAGGCCGGTCGCTTTAATGCGACAAATGATCATGCTGTGCATGTGACAGGTGGCCAAACGCGAGTTTCGCCGGCAGCCGTGCACCGGGGGGTCCCATGTCGACAATGTCGTCTGCCCCGGAGATGCCTCGACCAGTCGAGACCTGGTCCTTGGTCGTGCGCAGCAAAACTGCTGGTAAGACCGCCAAGGACGTGGTTGAAAAGGTAGTGAAGGAGGTAGGGCCTACCTTAGGTGTGCGCGTGCATGAGGTGAAACCTCTGCGGGATGGTGGAGCGATTATTCGCACCCCATCCGTTGCCGAGCGGAAGAAGATTGCGGGGAACGCAAAATTCGGCGAAGTAGGCTTGGAAGTGAGCGTGAAAGAGCGATTGGGGCCGAAAGTGGTTGTGCAGGGCGTTCACTCTGTAATCTCGCCTGACGAGTTCATGGCTGAGTTGTACGAGTTGAACCTCAAGGACAAGATGTCTAAAGAGGCCTTTGCTAAAGGCGTCCGCATTGCGAGTAAGCCTTGGTCGAAAGAGGGTAGCGCAGCAGTGAATGTTGTTCTCGAGGGTGCTGGCCTGGCCATGCAAACTCTCCTGGATGTCGGACGCTGCTACGTTAAATGGTTCTCGTTCCGTGTGAGGAACTTTGACCCGGTAGTGGGTTGCTACCGTTGCCTTGGCTTCGACCATAAGGTAGCGGAGTGCAGGCTAAAGCAAGACGTTTGTCGTCGCTGCGGCCAAATGGGTCACCGCGTGGCTCAGTGCAGCAATGCATTGAGCTGTCGCAATTGTGCTTTCAAGGGAAAGCCGTCTGAGCATCTTATGATGTCTCCGGCTTGCCCTGTATACAGTGCAATCGTGGCGCGGGCGAGTGCTAGACATTAATATGTCTAGCAGACTTCTTCAGTTGAACTGTCAGAAGTCATATGCAGTCATGTGCGATGTGGGTGGCATGATTGTGAGAAGAGGCAGCGTAGTTGCCCTGTTGCAGGAACCCTTGTGGCAGGGACGCCCGGGGTATGCGAGTATTTCCTGACAGCAGGGCCAATTCTGCTGTCGTTGTGAATGATGTCAGTATCGAATGCACTGTTGTGAATTCGACTGACTGGGGTGTGTGTGTGAGCCTTAAGCGGCAATTTTGGTAGATTATGTGTAGCAAGCGTATACTGTAAGTTCGGGGATCCCCTCGAACCGTATATCGCGTATATGGATGAGGTGCTACTACTGGCTAGTAGCGTTCCGTTCATCCTTGGTATTGACGCGAATGCACCGTCCCCATTGTGGTTCAGTAAAATATCTAGATCATCTAGGTATTTGAACCGCTCTAGGGGTGAGGTGCTGGCCGAATGGGCTGTGTCCCAGGATGTCCGGGTCGTTAACGAACCCAGCGAGTGGTACACGTTTGCGGGCCCGATGGGTCAGAGTGACATTGATGTCACTCTTGCGAATGTGGCAGCAACGAGTGTGTATGGTTTTCAATGGAGTGTACTGGGTGGACACGGTGTGAGTGACCACAATCCGATTGAGATTGTAATCACTTACACTTCCACCATGCGTGAAAGTGATGGGGGTAATCGCTGGCGCACTTGTGGTGCGAATTGGCCCCTTCATGGGATATTGTGAGTGAAGCGGCAACGCAAGTTCCGCTTAGCACCTTTAGTGCAATGGTTGATGAGCAGGTCGTGTGTGTGAATAGGTGGGTGACTTGTGCGAATGATCGCTTGTTTGAGAGGTACCGAAAGGTCAACCTCAAACGAGTGAAGTGGTGGTCGCATGAGTTAAGCGTTAAGCGTCGGTCGGTTCGGTCCCTGAGGAAGCGATTCCAAAGGGCCAGATCTGCCAATGCTGAGAACGCTGGCCAACTTAGGTTAGCTTACAGCCAGGGTATGAATGAGTACAAGCAAATGCTTGTAAGAGTGAAAGAGGATGAATGGCGTTCCTTTTTGGAGCGCAATAAGGACGACCCCTGGGGTCGTGCTTATAAAGTTGTGAGAGGTAGGCGTAGGGAAACGGATGTAAGTGGCCTCCGTGTCGGTAACACTCAGTTAACGGCATGGAGGGATTGTATGAATGTCTTACTGAATGAGTTTTTCCCTAGAGCGGATCATCAGAACTTGCCACCAAGTGTGGTTGGTGATGTTGGCCCGCTCCTGGATAGTGAATTGGAGGTGGCCTTCTCGATGTTAAAGTCGAGGAAATCACCTGGTATGGATGGTTTCACTGGGGAAATGTGTAAGAGTGTCTGGAAGTCAATTCCAGACTATATGAATGCAATGTATGGAAAGTGTATGAATGAGGGATATTTCCCCAATGAGTGGAAGTGTGCAAGGGTGATTGTGCTTTTGAAGTCGCCCGATAGGGTCAGGAGCAATCCTCGTTCCTTTCGGGGCATCAGTCTCCTACCGGTGCTGGGTAAAGTGCTGGAAAGAGTCATGGTAGAAAGGCTTCAAGAGAGAGTGAGTAGCCAAATGTCAGATCGGCAATTTGGTTTTAGGAAGGGCAGATGTGTGGAAGATGCGTGGAGATTTGTAAGCGACTCCGTTGAGTCCAGCAACTCCAGGCATATTCTAGGCATCTTTGTTGATTTTAAAGGGGCGTTTGACTACCTGAGTTGGCCGAGTGTATTGCAGAGGTTGAGCGAATGTGGCTGCCGGGAATTGGCTATTTGGGAGAGCTATTTCTCTAGTAGACGAGCGTGTGCCTGTAGGTCGGAATGAAAGTGTAAGTCTGAATGTTGTTCGTGGCTGCCCGCAGGGTTCCATCTGTGGTCCATTTATATGAAACCTCATGATGGATACCTTGCTATGGCAGCTCGAGCGGTTATGCAAGTGCTGTGCGTATGCGGACGACCTGCTCATTTTGGTTGAGGGGCAATCGCGAGCGGATGTGGAGGCAAGTGCGGCAACGTACTTGCGAGTTGTGTATGAGTGGGGTCTCAGTGTTGGCGTCAGTCTGGCAATGGACAAGACCGTGACAATGCTGCTTAAGGGCAGATTGTCACGTAGTCGACCTCCATTGGTCAGGCTAAATGGCGTCAGCCTGAGGTATGTGTCGGAGGTGAAATACCTCGGCATTGTGTTTGGCGAGAGGATGTGTTTCACTCCTCATATCGCATATGTGAAAGGGCGATTGCTCAGTGTGGTTGGACAAGTGCGTCGGATTTTGAGAAGTGACTGGGGCCTCAGCAGATCTGCTGCTCGCATCATATACAATGGTATATTTGTTGCTTGTGCAACTTATGGATCGTCTGTATGGTGTAAAGTAGTTTCGACTGTTGTTGGCAGAAAGAATGTGCTGGCTTGCCAGCGTGTTATGTTGTTAGGGTGTCTGCCTGTGTGCCGCACTGTCTCCACGGAGGCAATGCAGGTACTGTTAGGAGTAGCCCCTCTGGACTTAGAGATCAGGCGTCGAAGCCTGAGCTATAAGATCAAGAGGCGGTTGCCGTTGCTGCAGAATGAATGGTTAGCGGATAGGGATGTGGAGAGTTTAGGGCTTAGTGAGTGCAAGAAATTATTAAATGAGTGTGTTCTGTCTGACTGGCAGGTCAGATGGGATACTAGCGAGAATGGGAGGGTCACTCATAGGTTTATTCGGGAGGTCACATTTGCTGTTGACCGTCCAGACTTCAGGCTTCACTTGAGTTTTGGATTTTTGCTGACGGGCCACGGCGACTTTGTGATAGCCCGGAATGCCCTTGTGGCTGGGTGGGAGAGACATGGGAACATGTCCTCTGTGAGTGCCTTGTATGCAGATCTAAGAGATCTAAGTGTGCTTGGGATAACGCGGGGTAGTGGTGGGTTTGACGTAAGTCAAGTACTCTCCACTTGTGAAGGGGTAAGGAGAATGAGTGAGTTTGCGCGGGCTGCATTTGCCAGACGACGTCTCATACGTGGAGAAGTTGGGTGAATGTTGAATGCATGATGGGGGTATGAATGTGGGGGTGTGTGAATGGATCGCTGAGTTGCGTTCGGGGGTCACCAGTCCCCGGCTTTATGGAGCAAAACTGGAAGTATCCTTGTGGTACGAGTTCTGACCGGAGGACTGATCCGGTACCACGGGCGTTGGGTGTTCAGGGGCGGTCTCGGCCCTCGGCTCTCAGCGCTGTTGTTGGGGATATCAGCTGGCCGCCTAGCGGTCTGAATTCGTTCAGTTATGAATGCCGCGGTTTGCGGAAGAGGAAGGAATAGGCCTCGCTCCCCACAGTGAGAAAACCATGTCCATAAAGCATGGCGTATACTGTTCCATCTGCGATTTGGTGTTTACATCAATTCGCATTCTATTCCGTACAGTGATATCTTTTCTTCTCTTTTTGGGTCACCAACCCGTAACTGCTTTGGAGTTAAAATTGGTAGTACCCATCGGGTACGAGGCCTGACCGGAGGCTTGCTTTCCGGTACCACGGGTAATCAGGAGCCCGCGGAACTCTGTTCCGTCCTGGTTTTTGGTTGCGGCCCTTCGGGGAGTTTCGTGGTGGCTGCGGTTTGACACCCAAATGCGGGTAGAGTTATTGACTCGGCGTGTTGTTGCGCTATACAACAGGGTGCCGTGACCCATAGATCGGAAGTCGTTTTAGATAGGCGGCCCGCCAAACCAAGGTGGAAGTTCACGACCAAACAGTAGTGACTTCAAATTGGTACCTGCGGAATATTAGTTCCAATGGGGCGGTAATTGACGCTTAAATTAATTCCTGTGCTTGGCACCGTGAGATTAAGCCATTACGGCCGGTGCTCACGTTAAACACATTGACTTTAATGTCCCTATCTACCCAGTACGAGTTGAGACTTGGTAACGAACGGACGTGTCTTTGCTATCGCGGTGAAACAGAGATAACGGTGCTTTTAAGTAACGGGATCTTGTTTACATTCAGCGCTTATCAGTGCGCTTGATCTTATATTCGCTTTCGTATTTGTCTTCGCGCTGCGAAAAGTGTTAATTTTTGTGTGCGTGTAAATTCTTATCTGTACTTTATACGTGTGTGTGTGCTTTAATCTATTAATAGATTGCACGAGCGGTAATGCCGCCACGAAGGGGCTGAGTAAGCAGATGTTGAGGAAGGCGACTTCCGAGACGGCTGTGAACTCAGCCGGTAAGAATGTGGATGGGCGGCGCTCGGAGGGTAATCTTGTGGTTACCCTTAAAGTGCCGAGAGCGAAAGGTGAGGCGTGCAATTCGGGCACGCCTAGTGTGAGTGCCGGTGTTCCCGCTGTGGAGGAGCCCATTGCTGCGTGTTCGGCGAGCAATGTGCTACCGTTGAAGCGGAAGGGAACGCCGATAGAAAAGATGAAGGCGATTAGCAAAGAGCTAGTTGAGTGTGCGCTCGCTGAGTGCAAGACGGGGGCACTGGTCGGTAGTGTTTTAGACTACGCGACGCAGTATGAGGAGCTATTGTTTTCGCTGATAGCGGAAAACGAGCGACTCAAGGGGCGTTTGGAGGCCGGTCGCTTTAATGCGACAAATGATCATGCTGTGCATGTGACAGGTGGCCAAACGCGAGTTTCGCCGGCAGCCGTGCACCGGGCGGGTCCCATGTCGACAATGTCGTCTGCCCCGGAGATGCCTCGACCAGTCGAGACCTGGTCCTTGGTCGTGCGCAGCAAAACTGCTGGTAAGACCGCCAAGGACGTGGTTGAAAAGGTAGTGAAGGAGGTAGGGCCTACCTTAGGTGTGCGCGTGCATGAGGTGAAACCTCTGCGGGATGGTGGAGCGATTATTCGCACCCCATCCGTTGACGAGCGGAAGAAGATTGCGGGGAACGCAAAATTCGGCGAAGTAGGCTTGGAAGTGAGCGTGAAAGAGCGATTGGGGCCGAAAGTGGTTGTGCAGGGCGTTCACTCTGTAATCTCGCCTGACGAGTTCATGGCTGAGTTGTACGAGTTGAACCTCAAGGACAAGATGTCTAAAGAGGCCTTTGCTAAAGGCGTCCGCATTGCGAGTAAGCCTTGGTCGAAAGAGGGTAGCGCAGCAGTGAATGTTGTTCTCGAGGGTGCTGGCCTGGCCATGCAAACTCTCCTGGATGTCGGACGCTGCTACGTTAAATGGTTCTCGTTCCGTGTGAGGAACTTTGATCCGGTAGTGGGGTCACGTTTGCGGGCCCGATGGGTCAGAATGACATTGATGTCACTCTTGCGAATGTGGCAGCAACGAGTGTGTATGGTTTTCAATGGAGTGTACTGGGTGGACACGGTGTGAGTGACCACAATCCGATTGAGATTGTAATCACTTACACATCCACCATGCGTGAAAATTATGGGGGTAATCGCTGGCGCACTTGTGGTGCGAATTTGCCCTTTCATGGGATAATTGTGAGTGAAGCGGCAACGCAAGTTCCGCTTAGCACCTTTAGTGCAATGAATGTTGATGAGCAGGTCGTGTGTGTGAATAGGTGGGTGACTTGTGCGAATGATCGCTTGTTTGAGAGGTACCGAAAGGTCAACCTCAAACGAGTGAAGTGGTGGTCGCATGAGTTAAGCGTTAAGCGTCGGTCGGTTCGGTTTCTGAGGAAGCGATTCCAAAGGGCCAGATCTGCCAATGCTGAGAACGCTGGCCAACTTAGGTTAGCTTACAGCCAGGGTATGAATGAGTACAAGCAAATGCTTGTAAGAGTGAAAGAGGATGAATGGCGTTCCTTTTTGGAGCGCAATAAGGACGACCCCTGGGGTCGTGCTTATAAAGTTGTGAGAGGTAGGCGTAGGGAAACGGATGTAAGTGGCCTCCGTGTCGGTAACACTCAGTTAACGGCATGGAGGGATTGTATGAATGTCTTACTGAATGAGTTTTTCCCTAGAGCGGATCATCAGAACCTGCCACCAAGTGTGGTTGGTGATGTTGGCCCGCTCCTGGATAGTGAATTGGAGGTGGCCTTCTCGATGTTAAAGTCGAGGAAATCACCTGGTATGGATGGTTTTACTGGGGAAATGTGTAAGAGTGTCTGGAAGTCAATTCCAGACTATATGAATGCAATGTATGGAAAGTGTATGAATGAGGGATATTTCCCCAATGAGTGGAAGTGTGCAAGGGTGATTGTGCTTTTGAAGTCGCCCGATAGGGTCAGGAGCAATCCTCGTTCCTTTCGGGGCATCAGTCTCCTACCGGTGCTGGGTAAAGTGCTGGAAAGAGTCATGGTAGAAAGGCTTCAAGAGAGAGTGAGTAGCCAAATGTCAGATCGGCAATTTGGTTTAAGGAAGGGCAGATGTGTGGAAGATGCGTGGAGATTTGTAAGCAACTCCGTTGAGTCCAGCAACTCCAGGCATATTCTAGGCATCTTTGTTGATTTTAAAGGGGCGTTTGACTACCTGAGTTGGCCGAGTGTATTGCAGAGGTTGAGCGAATGTGGCTGCCGGGAATTGGCTATTTGGGAGAGCTATTTCTCTGGTAGACGAGCGTGTGCCGTAGGTCGGAATGAAAGTGTAAGTTTGAATGTTGTTCGTGGCTGCCCGCAGGGTTCCATCTGTGGTCCATTTATATGAAACCTCATGATGGATACCTTGCTATGGCAGCTCGAGCGGTTATGCAAGTGCTGTGCGTATGCGGACGACCTGCTCATTTTGGTTGAGGGGCAATCGCGAGCGGATGTGGAGGCAAGTGCGGCAACGTACTTGCGAGTTGTGTATGAGTGGGGTCTCAGTGTTGGCGTCAGTCTGGCAATGGACAAGACCGTGACAATGCTGCTTAAGGGCAAATTGTCACGTAGTCGACCTCCATTGGTCAGGCTAAATGGCGTCAGCCTGAGGTATGTGTCGGAGGTGAAATACCTCGGCATTGTGTTTGGCGAGAGGATGTGTTTCACTCCTCATATCGCATATGTGAAAGGGCGATTGCTCAGTGTGGTTGGACAAGTGCGTCGGATTTTGAGAAGTGACTGGGGCCTCAGCAGATCTGCTGCTCGCATCATATACAATGGTATATTTGTTGCTTGTGCAACTTATGGATCGTCTGTATGGTGTAAAGTAGTTTCGACTGTTGTTGGCAGAAAGAATGTGCTGGCTTGCCAGCGTGTTATGTTGTTAGGGTGTCTGCCTGTGTGCCGCACTGTCTCCACGGAGGCAATGCAGGTACTGTTAGGAGTAGCCCCTCTGGACTTAGAGATCAGGCGTCGAAGCCTGAGCTATAAGATCAAGAGGCGGTTGCCGTTGCTGCAGAATGAATGGTTAGCGGATAGGGATGTGGAGAGTTTAGGGCTTAGTGAGTGCAAGAAATTATTAAATGAGTGTGTTCTGTCTGACTGGCAGGTCAGATGGGATACTAGCGAGAATGGGAGGGTCACTCATAGGTTTATTCGGGAGGTCACATTTGCTGTTGACCGTCCAGACTTCAGGCTTCACTTGAGTTTTGGATTTTTGCTGACGGGCCACGGCGACTTTGTGATAGCCCGGAATGCCCTTGTGGCTGGGTGGGAGAGACATGGGAACATGTCCTCTGTGAGTGCCCTTTGTATGCAGATCTAAGAGATCTAAGTGTGCTTGGGATAACGCGGGGTAGTGGTGGGTTTGACGTAAGTCAAGTACTCTCCACTTGTGAAGGGGTAAGGAGAATGAGTGAGTTTGCGCGGGCTGCATTTGCCAGACGACGTCTCATACGTGGAGAAGTTGGGTGAATGTTGAATGCATGATGGGGGTATGAATGTGGGGGTGTGTGAATGGATCGCTGAGTTGCGTTCGGGGGTCACCAGTCCCCGGCTTTATGGAGCAAAACTGGAAGTATCCTTGTGGTACGAGTTCTGACCGGAGGACTGATCCGGTACCACGGGCGTTGGGTGTTCAGGGGCGGTCTCGGCCCTCGGCTCTCAGCGCTGTTGTTGGGGATATCAGCTGGCCGCCTAGCGGTCTGAATTCGTTCAGTTATGAATGCCGCGGTTTGCGGAAGAGGAAGGAATAGGCCTCGCTCCCCACAGTGAGAAAACCATGTCCATAAAGCATGGCGTATACTGTTCCATCTGCGATTTGGTGTTTACATCAATTCGCATTCTATTCCGTACAGTGATATCTTTTCTTCTCTTTTTGGGTCACCAACCCGTAACTGCTTTGGAGTTAAAATTGGTAGTACCCATCGGGTACGAGGCCTGACCGGAGGCTTGCTTTCCGGTACCACGGGTAATCAGGAGCCCGCGGAACTCTGTTCCGTCCTGGTTTTTGGTTGCGGCCCTTCGGGGAGTTTCGTGGTGGCTGCGGTTTGACACCCAAATGCGGGTAGAGTTATTGACTCGGCGTGTTGTTGCGCTACACAACAGGGTGCCGTGACCCATAGATCGGAAGTCGTTTTAGATAGGCGGCCCTCCAAACCAAGGTGGAAGTTCACGACCAAACAGTAGTGACTTCAAATTGGTACCTGCGGAATATTAGTTCCAATGGGGCGGTAATTGACGCTTAAATTAATTCCTGTGCTTGGCACCGTGAGATTAAGCCATTACGGCCGGTGCTCACGTTAAACACATTGACTTTAATGTCCCTATCTACCCAGTACGAGTTGAGACTTGGTAACGAACGGACGTGTCTTTGCTATCGCGGTGAAAAAGAGATAACGGTGCTTTTAAGTAACGGGATCTTGTTTACATTCAGCGCTTATCAGTGCGCTTGATCTTATATTCGCTTTCGTATTTGTCTTCGCGCTACGAAAAGTGTTAATTTTTTGTGTGCCTGTAAATTCTTATCTGTACTTTATACGTGTGTGTGTGCTTTAATCTATTAATAGATTGCACGAGCGGTAATGCCGCCACGAAGGGGCTGAGTAAGCAGATGTTTAGGAAGGCGACTTCCAAGACGGCTGTGAACTCAGCCGGTAAGAATGTGGATGGGCGGCGCTCGGAGGGTAATCTTGTGGTTACCCTTAGAGTGCCGAGAGAGAAAGGTGAGGCGTGCAATTCGGGCACGCCTAGTGTGAGTGCCGGTGTTCCCGCTGTGGAGGAGCCCGTTGCTGCGTGTTCGGCGAGCAATGTGCTACCGTTGAAGCGGAAGGGAACGCCGATAGAAAAGATGAAGGCGATTAGCAAAGAGCTAGTTGAGTGTGCGCTCGCTGAGTGCAAGACGGGGCACTGGTCGGTAGTGTTTTGGACTACGCGACGCAGTATGAGGAGCTGTTGTTTTCGCTGATAGCGGAAAACGAGCGACTCAAGGGGCGTTTGGAGTCCGGTCGCTTTAATGCGACAAATGATCATGCTGTGCATGTGACAGGTGGCCAAACGCGAGTTTCGCCGGCAGCCGTGCACCGGGCGGGTCCCATGTCGACAATGTCGTCTGCCCCGGAGATGCCTCGACCAGTCGAGACCTGGTCCTTGGTCGTGCGCAGCAAAACTGCTGGTAAGACCGCCAAGGACGTGGTTGAAAAGGTAGTAAAGGAGGTAGGGCCTACCTTAGGTGTGCGCGTGCATGAGGTGAAACCTCTGCGGGATGGTGGAGCGATTATTCGCACCCCATCCGCTGCGGAACGGAATAAGATTGCGGGGAATGCAAAATTCGGCGAAGTATGCTTGGAAGTGAGCGTGAAAGAGCGATTGGGGCCGAAAGTGGTTGTGCAGGGCGTTCACTCTGTAATCTCGCCTGACGAGTTCATGGCTGAGTTGTACGAGTTGAACCTCAAGGACAAGATGTCTAAAGAGGCCTTTGCTAAAGGCGTCCGCATTGCGAGTAAGCCTTGGTCGAAAGAGGGTAGCGCAGCAGTGAATGTTGTTCTCGAGGGTGCTGGCCTGGCCATGCAAACTCTCCTGGATGTCGGACGCTGCTACGTTAAATGGTTCTCGTTCCGTGTGAGGAACTTTGACCCGGTAGTGGGGTCACGTTTGCGGGCCCGATGGGTCAGAATGACATTGATGTCACTCTTGCGAATGTGGCAGCAACGAGTGTGTATGGTTTTCAATGGAGTGTACTGGGTGGACACGGTGTGAGTGACCACAATCCGATTGAGATTGTAATCACTTACACTTCCACCATGCGTGAAAGTGATGGGGGTAATCGCTGGCGCACTTGTGGTGCGAATTTGCCCTTTCATGGGATAATTGTGAGTGAAGCGGCAACGCAAGTTCCGCTTAGCACTTTTAGTGCAATGAATGTTGATGAGCAGGTCGTGTGTGTGAATAGGTGGGTGACTTGTGCAAATGATCGCTTGTTTGAGAGGTACCGAAAGGTCAACCTCAAACGAGTGAAGTGGTGGTCGCATGAGTTAAGCGTTAAGCGTCGGTCGGTTCGGTCTCTGAGGAAGCGATTCCAAAGGGCCAGATCTGCCAATGCTGAGAACGCTGGCCAACTTAGGTTAGCTTACAGCCAGGGTATGAATGAGTACAAGCAAATGCTTGTAAGAGTGAAAGAGGATGAATGGCGTTCCTTTTTGGAGCGCAATAAGGACGACCCCTGGGGTCGTGCTTATAAAGTTGTGAGAGGTAGGCGTAGGGAAACGGATGTAAGTGGCCTCCGTGTCGGTAACACTCAGTTAACGGCATGGAGGGATTGTATGAATGTCTTACTGAATGAGTTTTTCCCTAGAGCGGATCATCAGAACTTGCCACCAAGTGTGGTTGGTGATGTTGGCCCGCTCCTGGATAGTGAATTGGAGGTGGCCTTCTCGATGTTAAAGTCGAGGAAATCACCTGGTATGGATGGTTTTACTGGGGAAATGTGTAAGAGTGTCTGGAAGTCAATTCCAGACTATATGAATGCAATGTATGGAAAGTGTATGAATGAGGGATATTTCCCCAATGAGTGGAAGTGTGCAAGGGTGATTGTGCTTTTGAAGTCGCCCGATAGGGTCAGGAGCAATCCTCGTTCCTTTCAGGGCATCAGTCTCCTACAGGTGCTGGGTAAAGTGCTGGAATGAGTCATGGTAGAAAGGCTTCAAGAGAGAGTGAGTAGCCAAATGTCAGATCGGCAATTTGGTTTAACGAAGGGCAGATGTGTGGAACATGCGTGGAGATTTGTAAGCAACTCCGTTGAGTCCAGCAACTCCAGGCATATTCTAGGCATCTTTGTTGATTTTAAAGGGGCGTTTGACTACCTGAGTTGGCCGAGTGTATTGCAGAGGTTGAGCGAATGTGGCTGCCGGGAATTGGCTATTTGGGAGAGCTATTTCTCTGGTAGACGAGCGTGTGCTGTAGGTCGGAATGAAAGTGTAAGTCTGAATGTTGTTCGTGGCTGCCCGCAGGGTTCCATCTGTGGTCCATTTATATGAAACCTCATGATGGATACCTTGCTATGGCAGCTCGAGCGGTTATGCAAGTGCTGTGCGTATGCGGACGACCTGCTCATTTTGGTTGAGGGGCAATCGCGAGCGGATGTGGAGGCAAGTGCGGCAACGTACTTGCGAGTTGTGTATGAGTGGGGTCTCAGTGTTGGCGTCAGTCTGGCAATGGACAAGACCGTGACAATGCTGCTTAAGGGCAGATTGTCACGTAGTCGACCTCCATTGGTCAGGCTAAATGGCGTCAGCCTGAGGTATGTGTCGGAGGTGAAATACCTCGGCATTGTGTTTGGCGAGAGGATGTGTTTCACTCCTCATATCGCATATGTGAAAGGGCGATTGCTCAGTGTGGTTGGACAAGTGCGTCGGATTTTGAGAAGTGACTGGGGCCTCAGCAGATCTGCTGCTCGCATCATATACAATGGTATATTTGTTGCTTGTGCAACTTATGGATCGTCTGTATGGTGTAAAGTAGTTTCGACTGTTGTTGGCAGAAAGAATGTGCTGGCTTGCCAGCGTGTTATGTTGTTAGGGTGTCTGCCTGTGTGCCGCACTGTCTCCACGGAGGCAATGCAGGTACTGTTAGGAGTAGCCCCTCTGGACTTAGAGATCAGGCGTCGAAGCCTGAGCTATAAGATCAAGAGGCGGTTGCCGTTGCTGCAGAATGAATGGTTAGCGGATAGGGATGTGGAGAGTTTAGGGCTTAGTGAGTGCAAGAAATTATTAAATGAGTGTGTTCTGTCTGACTGGCAGGTCAGATGGGATACTAGCGAGAATGGGAGGGTCACTCATAGGTTTATTCGGGAGGTCACATTTGCTGTTGACCGCCCAGAATTCAGGTTTCACCTGAGTTTTGGATTTTTGCTGACGGGCCACGGCGACTTTGTGATAGCCCGGAATGCCCTTGTGGCTGGGTGGGAGAGACATGGGAACATGTCCTCTGTGAGTGCCCTTTGTATGCAGATCTAAGAGATCTAAGTGTGCTTGGGATAACGCGGGGTAGTGGTGGGTTTGACGTAAGTCAAGTACTCTCCACTTGTGAAGGGGTAAGGAGAATGAGTGAGTTTGCGCGGGCTGCATTTGCCAGACGACGTCTCATACGTGGAGAAGTTGGGTGAATGTTGAATGCATGATGGGGGTATGAATGTGGGGGTGTGTGAATGGATCGCTGAGTTGCGTTCGGGGGTCACCAGTCCCCGGCTTTATGGAGCAAAACTGGAAGTATCCTTGTGGTACGAGTTCTGACCGGAGGACTGATCCGGTACCACGGGCGTTGGGTGTTCAGGGGCGGTCTCGGCCCTCGGCTCTCAGCGCTGTTGTTGGGGATAGCAGCTGGCCGCCTAACGGTCTGAATTCGTTCAGTTATGAATGCCGCGGTTTGCGGAAGCGGAAGGAATAGGCCTCGCTCCCCACAGTGAGAAAACCATGTCCATAAAGCATGGCGTATACTGTTCCATCTGCGATTTGGTGTTTACATCAATTCGCATTCTATTCCGTACAGTGATATCTTTTCTTCTCTTTTTGGGTCACCAACCCGTAACTGCTTTGGAGTTAAAATTGGTAGTACCCATCGGGTACGAGGCCTGACCGGAGGCTTGCTTTCCGGTACCACGGGTAATCAGGAGCCCGCGGAACTCTGTTCCGTCCTGGTATTTGGTTGCGGCCCTTCGGGGAGTTTCGTGGTGGCTGCGGTTTGACACCCAAATGCGGGTAGAGTTATTGACTCGGCGTGTTGTTGCGCTACACAACAGGGTGCCGTGACCCATAGATCGGAAGTCGTTTTAGATAGGCGGCCCTCCAAACCAAGGTGGAAGTTCACGACCAAACAGTAGTGACTTCAAATTGGTACCTGCGGAATATTAGTTCCAATGGGGCGGTAATTGACGCTTAAATTAATTCCTGTGCTTGGCACCGTGAGATTAAGCCATTACGGCTGGTGCTCACGTTAAACACATTGACTTTAATGTCCCTATCTACCCAGTACGAGTTGAGACTTGGTAACGAACGGACGTGTCTTTGCTATCGCGGTGAAAAAGAGATAACAGTGCTTTTAAGGAACGGGATCTTGTTTACATTCAGCGCTTATCAGTGCGCTTGATCTTATATTCGCTTTCGTATTTGTCTTCGCGCTGCGAAAAGTGTTAATTTTTGTGTGCGTGTAAATTCTTATCTGTACTTTGTACGTGTGTGTGTGCTTTAATCTATTAATAGATTGCACGAGCGGTAATGCCGCCACGAAGGGGCTGAGTAAGCAGATGTTGAGGGAGGCGACTTCCAAGACGGCTGTGAACTCAGCCGGTAAGAATGTGGATGGGCGGCGCTCGGAGGGTAATCTTGTGGTTACCCTTAGAGTGCCAAGAGAGAAAGGTGAGGCGTGCAATTCGGGCACGCCTAGTGTGAGTGCCGGTGTTCCCGCTGTGGAGGAGCCCGTTGCTGCGTGTTCGGCGAGCAATGTGCTACCGTTGAAACGGAAGGGAACGCCGATAGAAAAGATGAAGGCGATTAGCAAAGAGCTAGTTGAGTGTGCGCTCGCTGAGTGCAAGACGGGGGCACTGGTCGGTAGTGTTTTGGACTACGCGACGCAGTGTGTGAGCAGGTCGTGCGTGTGAATAGGTGGGTGACTTGTGCAAATGATCGCTTGTTTGAGAGGTACCGAAAGGTCAACCTCAAAGGAATGAAGTGGTGGTCGCATGAGTTAAGCGTTAAGCGTCGGTCGGTTCGGTTTCTGAGGAAGCGATTCCAAAGGGCCAGATCTGCCAATGCTGAGAACGCTGGCCAACTTAGGTTAGCTTACAGCCAGGGTATGAATGAGTACAAGCAAATGCTTGTAAGAGTGAAAGAGGATGAATGGCGTTCCTTTTTGGAGCGCAATAAGGACGACCCCTGGGGTCGTGCTTATAAAGTTGTGAGAGGTAGGCGTAGGGAAACGGATGTAAGTGGCCTCCGTGTCGGTAACACTCAGTTAACGGCATGGAGGGATTGTATGAATGTCTTACTGAATGAGTTTTTCCCTAGAGCGGATCATCAGAACTTGCCACCAAGTGTGGTTGGTGATGTTGGCCCGCTCCTGGATAGTGAATTGGAGGTGGCCTTCTCGATGTTAAAGTCGAGGAAATCACCTGGTATGGATGGTTTTACTGGGGAAATGTGTAAGAGTGTCTGGAAGTCAATTCCAGACTATATGAATGCAATGTATGGAAAGTGTATGAATGAGGGATATTTCCCCAATGAGTGGAAGTGTGCAAGGGTGATTGTGCTTTTGAAGTCGCCCGATAGGGTCAGGAGCAATCCTCGTTCCTTTCGGGGCATCAGTCTCCTACCGGTGCTGGGTAAAGTGCTGGAAAGAGTCATGGTAGAAAGGCTTCAAGAGAGAGTGAGTAGCCAAATGTCAGATCGGCAATTTGGTTTAACGAAGGGCAGATGTGTGGAACATGCGTGGAGATTTGTAAGCAACTCCGTTGAGTCCAGCAACTCCGGGCATATTCTAGGCATCTTTGTTGATTTTAAAGGGGCGTTTGACTACCTGAGTTGGCCGAGTGTATTGCAGAGGTTGAGCGAATGTGGCTGCCGGGAATTGGCTATTTGGGAGAGCTATTTCTCTAGTAGACGAGCGTGTGCTGTAGGTCGGAATGAAAGTGTAAGTCTGAATGTTGTTCGTGGCTGCCCGCAGGGTTCCATCTGTGGTCCATTTATATGAAACCTCATGATGGATACCTTGCTATGGCAGCTCGAGCGGTTATGCAAGTGCTGTGCGTATGCGGACGACCTGCTCATTTTGGTTGAGGGGCAATCGCGAGCGGATGTGGAGGCAAGTGCGGCAACGTACTTGCGAGTTGTGTATGAGTGGGGTCTCAGTGTTGGCGTCAGTCTGGCAATGGACAAGACCGTGACAATGCTGCTTAAGGGCAGATTGTCACGTAGTCGACCTCCATTGGTCAGGCTAAATGGCGTCAGCCTGAGGTATGTGTCGGAGGTGAAATACCTCGGCATTGTGTTTGGCGAGAGGATGTGTTTCACTCCTCATATCGCATATGTGAAAGGGCGATTGCTCAGTGTGGTTGGACAAGTGCGTCGGATTTTGAGAAGTGACTGGGGCCTCAGCAGATCTGCTGCTCGCATCATATACAATGGTATATTTGTTGCTTGTGCAACTTATGGATCGTCTGTATGGTGTAAAGTAGTTTCGACTGTTGTTGGCAGAAAGAATGTGCTGGCTTGCCAGCGTGTTATGTTGTTAGGGTGTCTGCCTGTGTGCCGCACTGTCTCCACGGAGGCAATGCAGGTACTGTTAGGAGTAGCCCCTCTGGACTTAGAGATCAGGCGTCGAAGCCTGAGCTATAAGATCAAGAGGCGGTTGCCGTTGCTGCAGAATGAATGGTTAGCGGATAGGGATGTGGAGAGTTTAGGGCTTAGTGAGTGCAAGAAATTATTAAATGAGTGTGTTCTGTCTGACTGGCAGGTCAGATGGGATACTAGCGAGAATGGGAGGGTCACTCATAGGTTTATTCGGGAGGTCACATTTGCTGTTGACCGTCCAGACTTCAGGCTTCACTTGAGTTTTGGATTTTGCTGACGGGCCACGGCGACTTTGTGATAGCCCGGAATGCCCTTGTGGCTGGGTGGGAGAGACATGGGAACATGTCCTCTGTGAGTGCCTTGTATGCAGATCTAAGAGATCTAAGTGTGCTTGGGATAACGCGGGGTAGTGGTGGGTTTGACGTAAGTCAAGTACTCTCCACTTGTGAAGGGGTAAGGAGAATGAGTGAGTTTGCGCGGGCTGCATTTGCCAGACGACGTCTCATACGTGGAGAAGTTGGGTGAATGTTGAATGCATGATGGGGGTATGAATGTGGGGGTGTGTGAATGGATCGCTGAGTTGCGTTCGGGGGTCACCAGTCCCCGGCTTTATGGAGCAAAACTGGAAGTATCCTTGTGGTACGAGTTCTGACCGGAGGACTGATCCGGTACCACGGGCGTTGGGTGTTCAGGGGCGGTCTCGGCCCTCGGCTCTCAGCGCTGTTGTTGGGGATATCAGCTGGCCGCCTAGCGGTCTGAATTCGTTCAGTTATGAATGCCGCGGTTTGCGGAAGAGGAAGGAATAGGCCTCGCTCCCCACAGTGAGAAAACCATGTCCATAAAGCATGGCGTATACTGTTCCATCTGCGATTTGGTGTTTACATCAATTCGCATTCTATTCCGTACAGTGATATCTTGTCTTCTCTTTTTGGGTCACCAACCCGTAACTGCTTGGAGTTTAAATTGGGAGTACCCATACGGGTACGAGGCCGACCGGAGGCTTGCTTCCGGTACCACGGGTAATCAGGAGCCCGCGGAACTCTGTTCCGTCCTGGTTTTTGGTTGCGGCCCTTCGGGGAGTTTCGTGGTGGCTGCGGTTTGACACCCAAATGCGGGTAGAGTTATTGACTCGGCGTGTTGTTGCGCTATACAACAGGGTGCCGTGACCCATAGATCGGAAGTCGTTTTAGATAGGCGGCCCGCCAAACCAAGGTGGAAGTTCACGACCAAACAGTAGTGACTTCAAATTGGTACCTGCGGAATATTAGTTCCAAATGGGGCGGTAATTGACGCTTAAATTAATTCCTGTGCTTGGCACCGTGAGATTAAGCCATTACGGCGGGTGCTCAGGTTAAACACATTGACTTTAAATGTCCCTATCTACCCAGTACGAGTTGAGACTTGGTAACGAACGGACGTGTCTTTGCTATCGCGGTGAAACAGAGATAACGGTGCTTTTAAGTAACGGGGTCTTGTTTACATTCAGCGCTTATCAGTGCGCTTGATCTTATATTCGCTTTCGTATTTGTCTTCGCGCTGCGAAAAGTGTTAATTTTTTGTGTGCGTGTAAATTCTTATCTGTACTTTGTACGTGTGTGTGTGCTTTAATCTATTAATAGATTGCACGAGCGGTAATGCCGCCACGAAGGGGCTGAGTAAGCAGATGTTGAGGAAGGCGACTTCCAAGACGGCTGTGAACTCAGCCGGTAAGAATGTGGATGGGCGGCGCTCGGAGGGTAATCTTGTGGTTACCCTTAGAGTGCCAAGAGAGAAAGGTGAGGCGTGCAATTCGGGCACGCCTAGTGTGAGTGCCGGTGTTCCCGCTGTGGAGGAGCCCGTTGCTGCGTGTTCGGCGAGCAATGTGCTACCGTTGAAACGGAAGGGAACGCCGATAGAAAAGATGAAGGCGATTAGCAAGAGCTAGTTGAGTGTGCGCTCGCTGAGTGCAAGACGGGGGCACTGGTCGGTAGTGTTTTAGACTACGCGACGCAGTATGAGGAGCTATTGTTTTCGCTGATAGCGGAAAACGAGCGACTCAAGGGGCGTTTGGAGTCCGGTCGCTTTAATGCGACAAATGATCATGCTGTGCATGTGACAGGTGGCCAAACGCGAGTTTCGCCGGCAGCCGTGCACCGGGGGGTCCCATGTCGACAATGTCGTCTGCCCCGGAGATGCCTCGACCAGTCGAGACCTGGTCCTTGGTCGTGCGCAGCAAAACTGCTGGTAAGACCGCCAAGGACGTGGTTGAAAAGGTAGTGAAGGAGGTAGGGCCTACCTTAGGTGTGCGCGTGCATGAGGTGAAACCTCTGCGGGATGGTGGAGCGATTATTCGCACCCCATCCGTTGCCGAGCGGAAGAAGATTGCGGGGAACGCAAAATTCGGCGAAGTAGGCTTGTAAGTGAGCGTGAAAGAGCGATTGGGGCCGAAAGTGGTTGTGCAGGGCGTTCACTCTGTAATCTCGCCTGACGAGTTCATGGCTGAGTTGTACGAGTTGAACCTCAAGGACAAGATGTCTAAAGAGGCCTTTGCTAAAGGCGTCCGCATTGCGAGTAAGCCTTGGTCGAAAGAGGGTAGCGCAGCAGTGAATGTTGTTCTCGAGGGTGCTGGCCTGGCCATGCAAACTCTCCTGGATGTCGGACGCTGCTACGTTAAATGGTTCTCGTTCCGTGTGAGGAACTTTGACCCGGTAGTGGGGTCACGTTTGCGGGCCCGATGGGTCAGAATGACATTGATGTCACTCTTGCGAATGTGGCAGCAACGAGTGTGTATGGTTTTCAATGGAGTGTACTGGGTGGACACGGTGTGAGTGACCACAATCCGATTGAGATTGTAATCACTTACACTTCCACCATGCGTGAAAGTGATGGGGGTAATCGCTGGCGCACCTGTGGTGCGAATTGGCCCCTTCATGGGATATTTGTGAGTGAAGCGGCAACGCAAGTTCCGCTTAGCACTTTTAGTGCAATGAATGTTGATGAGCAGGTCGTGTGTGTGAATAGGTGGGTGACTTGTGCAAATGATCGCTTGTTTGAGAGGTACCGAAAGGTCAACCTCAAACGAGTGAAGTGGTGGTCGCATGAGTTAAGCGTTAAGCGTCGGTCGGTTCGGTCCCTGAGGAAGCGATTCCAAAGGGCCAGATCTGCCAATGCTGAGAACGCTGGCCAACTTAGGTTAGCTTACAGCCAGGGTATGAATGAGTACAAGCAAATGCTTGTATGAGTGAAAGAGGATGAATGGCGTTCCTTTTTGGAGCGCAATAAGGACGACCCCTGGGGTCGTGCTTATAAAGTTGTGAGAGGTAGGCGTAGGGAAACGGATGTAAGTGGCCTCCGTGTCGGTAACACTCAGTTAACGGCATGGAGGGATTGTATGAATGTCTTACTGAATGAGTTTTTCCCTAGAGCGGATCATCAGAACTTGCCACCAAGTGTGGTTGGTGATGCTGGCCCGCTCCTGGATAGTGAATTGGAGGTGGCCTTCTCGATGTTAAAGTCGAGGAAATCACCTGGTATGGATGGTTTTACTGGGGAAATGTGTAAGAGTGTCTGGAAGTCAATTCCAGACTATACGAATGCAATGTATGGAAAGTGTATGAATGAGGGATATTTCCCCAATGAGTGGAAGTGTGCAAGGGTGATTGTGCTTTTGAAGTCGCCCGATAGGGTCAGGAGCAATCCTCGTTCCTTTCGGGGCATCAGTCTCCTACCGGTGCTGGGTAAAGTGCTGGAAAGAGTCATGGTAGAAAGGCTTCAAGAGAGAGTGAGTAGCCAAATGTCAGATCGGCAATTTGGTTTTAGGAAGGGCAGATGTGTGGAAGATGCGTGGAGATTTGTAAGCGACTCCGTTGAGTCCAGCAACTCCAGGCATATTCTAGGCATCTTTGTTGATTTTAAAGGGGCGTTTGACTACCTGAGTTGGCCGAGTGTATTGCAGAGGTTGAGCGAATGTGGCTGCCGGGAATTGGCTATTTGGGAGAGCTATTTCTCTAGTAGACGAGCGTTTGCCTGTAGGTCGGAATGAAAGTGTAAGTCTGAATGTTGTTCGTGGCTGCCCGCAGGGTTCCATCTGTGGTCCATTTATATGAAACCTCATGATGGATACCTTGCTATGGCAGCTCGAGCGGTTATGCAAGTGCTGTGCGTATGCGGACGACCTGCTCATTTTGGTTGAGGGGCAATCGCGAGCGGATGTGGAGGCAAGTGCGGCAACGTACTTGCGAGTTGTGTATGAGTGGGGTCTCAGTGTTGGCGTCAGTCTGGCAATGGACAAGACCGTGACAATGCTGCTTAAGGGCAGATTGTCACGTAGTCGACCTCCATTGGTCAGGCTAAATGGCGTCAGCCTGAGGTATGTGTCGGAGGTGAAATACCTCGGCATTGTGTTTGGCGAGAGGATGTGTTTCACTCCTCATATCGCATATGTGAAAGGGCGATTGCTCAGTGTGGTTGGACAAGTGCGTCGGATTTTGAGAAGTGACTGGGGCCTCAGCAGATCTGCTGCTCGCATCATATACAATGGTATATTTGTTGCTTGTGCAACTTATGGATCGTCTGTATGGTGTAAAGTAGTTTCGACTGTTGTTGGCAGAAAGAATGTGCTGGCTTGCCAGCGTGTTATGTTGTTAGGGTGTCTGCCTGTGTGCCGCACTGTCTCCACGGAGGCAATGCAGGTACTGTTAGGAGTAGCCCCTCTGGACTTAGAGATCAGGCGTCGAAGCCTGAGCTATAAGATCAAGAGGCGGTTGCCGTTGCTGCAGAATGAATGGTTAGCGGATAGGGATGTGGAGAGTTTAGGGCTTAGTGAGTGCAAGAAATTATTAAATGAGTGTGTTCTGTCTGACTGGCAGGTCAGATGGGATACTAGCGAGAATGGGAGGGTCACTCATAGGTTTATTCGGGAGGTCACATTTGCTGTTGACCGCCCAGAATTCAGGTTTCACCTGAGTTTTGGATTTTTGCTGACGGGCCACGGCGACTTTGTGATAGCCCGGAATGCCCTTGTGGCTGGGTGGGAGAGACATGGGAACATGTCCTCTGTGAGTGCCCTTGTATGCAGATCTAAGAGATCTAAGTGTGCTTGGGATAACGCGGGGTAGTGGTGGGTTTGACGTAAGTCAAGTACTCTCCACTTGTGAAGGGGTAAGGAGAATGAGTGAGTTTGCGCGGGCTGCATTTGCCAGACGACGTCTCATACGTGGAGAAGTTGGGTGAATGTTGAATGCATGATGGGGGTATGAATGTGGGGGTGTGTGAATGGATCGCTGAGTTGCGTTCGGGGGTCACCAGTCGCCGGCTTTATGGAGCAAAACTGGAAGTATCCTTGTGGTACGAGTTCTGACCGGAGGACTGATCCGGTACCACGGGCGTTGGGTGTTCAGGGGCGGTCTCGGCCCTCGGCTCTCAGCGCTGTTGTTGGGGATATCAGCTGGCCGCCTAGCGGTCTGAATTCGTTCAGTTATGAATGCCGCGGTTTGCGGAAGAGGAAGGAATAGGCCTCGCTCCCCACAGTGAGAAAACCATGTCCATAAAGCATGGCGTATACTGTTCCATCTGCGATTTGGTGTTTACATCAATTCGCATTCTATTCCGTACAGTGATATCTTTTCTTCTCTTTTTGGGTCACCAACCCGTAACTGCTTTGGAGTTAAAATTGGTAGTACCCATCGGGTACGAGGCCTGACCGGAGGCTTGCTTTCCGGTACCACGGGTAATCAGGAGCCCGCGGAACTCTGTTCCGTCCTGGTATTTGGTTGCGGCCCTTCGGGGAGTTTCGTGGTGGCTGCGGTTTGACACCCAAATGCGGGTAGAGTTATTGACTCGGCGTGTTGTTGCGCTACACAACAGGGTGCCGTGACCCATAGATCGGAAGTAGTTTTAGATAGGCGCCCGCCAAACCAAGGTGGAACCAAAAGGTAGTGACTTCAAATTCGTACCTGCGGAATATTAGTTCCAATGGGGCGGTAATTGACGCTTAAATTAATTCCTGTGCTTGGCACCGTGAGATTAAGCCATTACGGCGGGTGCTCAGGTTAAACACATTGACTTTAATGTCCTTATCTACCAGTACGAGTTGAGACTTGGTAACGAACGGACGTGCTTTGCTATCGCGGTGAAACAGAGATAACGGTGCTTTTAAGTAACGGGATCTTATTTACATTCAGCGCTTATCAGTGCGCTTGATCTTATATTCGCTTTCGTATTTGTCTTCGCGCTGCGAAAAGTGTTAATTTATTGTGTGCGTGTAAATTTTTATCTGTACTTTATACGTGTGTGTGTGCTTTAATCTATTAATAGATTGCACGAGCGGTAATGCCGCCACGAAGGGGCTGAGTAAGCAGATGTTGAGGAAGGCGACTTCCAAGACGGCTGTGAACTCAGCCGGTAAGAATGTGGATGGGCGGCGCTCGGAGGGTAATCTTGTGGTTACCCTTAAAGTGCCGAGAGCGAAAGGTGAGGCGTGCAATTCGGGCACGCCTAGTGTGAGTGCCGGTGTTCCCGCTGTGGAGGAGCCCATTGCTGCGTGTTCGGCGAGCAATGTGCTACCGTTGAAACGGAAGGGAACGCCGATAGAAAAGATGAAGGCGATTAGCAAAGAGCTAGTTGAGTGTGCGCTCGCTGAGTGCAAGACGGGGCACTGGTCGGTAGTGTTTTGGACTACGCGACGCAGTATGAGGAGCTGTTGTTTTCGCTGATAGCGGAAAACGAGCGACTCAAGGGGCGTTTGGAGGCCGGTCGCTTTAATGCGACAAATGATCATGCTGTGCATGTGACAGGTGGCCAAACGCGAGTTTCGCCGGCAGCCGTGCACCGGGCGGGTCCCATGTCGACAATGTCGTCTGCCCCGGAGATGCCTCGACCAGTCGAGACCTGGTCCTTGGTCGTGCGCAGCAAAACTGCTGGTAAGACCGCCAAGGACGTGGTTGAAAAGGTAGTGAAGGAGGTAGGGCCTACCTTAGGTGTGCGCGTGCATGAGGTGAAACCTCTGCGGGATGGTGGAGCGATTATTCGCACCCCATCCGTTGCCGAGCGGAAGAAGATTGCGGGGAACGCAAAATTCGGCGAAGTAGGCTTGGAAGTGAGCGTGAAAGAGCGATTGGGGCCGAAAGTGGTTGTGCAGGGCGTTCACTCTGTAATCTCGCCTGACGAGTTCATGGCTGAGTTGTACGAGTTGAACCTCAAGGACAAGATGTCTAAAGAGGCCTTTGCTAAAGGCGTCCGCATTGCGAGTAAGCCTTGGTCGAAAGAGGGTAGCGCAGCAGTGAATGTTGTTCTCGAGGGTGCTGGCCTGGACATGGAAACTCTCCTGGATGTCGGACGCTGCTACGTTAAATGGTTCTCGTTCCGTGTGAGGAACTTTGACCCGGTAGTGGGGTCACGTTTGCGGGCCCGATGGGTCAGAATGACATTGATGTCACTCTTGCGAATGTGGCAGAAACGAGTGTGTATGGTTTTCAATGGA
The DNA here is from genome assembly GCA_035043875.1 of Drosophila paucipuncta. Classification (NCBI taxonomy): domain Eukaryota; kingdom Metazoa; phylum Arthropoda; class Insecta; order Diptera; family Drosophilidae; genus Drosophila; species Drosophila paucipuncta. The sequence goes on along the minus strand of JAWNMP010000090.1, from coordinate 23,618 downwards.
GTGTACTGGGTGGACACGGTGTGAGTGACCACAATCCGATTGAATTGTAATCACTTACACTTCCACCATGCGTGAAAGTGATGGGGGTAATCGCTGGCGCACTTGTGGTGCGAATTGGCCCTTTCATGGGATAATTGTGAGTGAAGCGGCAACGCAAGTTCCGCTTAGCACTTTTAGTGCAATGAATGTTGATGAGCAGGTCGTGTGTGTGAATAGGTGGATGACTTGTGCGAATGATCGCTTGTTTGAGAGGTACCGAAAGGTCAACCTCAAACGAGTGAGTGATGGTCGCATGAGTTAAGCGTTAAGCGTCGGTCGGTTCGGTCTCTGAGGAAGCGATTCCAAAGGGCCAGATCTGCCAATGCTGAGAACGCTGGCCAACTTAGGTTAGCTTACAGCCAGGGTATGAATGAGTACAAGCAAATGCTTGTAAGAGTGAAAGAGGATGAATGGCGTTCCTTTTTGGAGCGCAATAAGGACGACCCCTGGGGTCGTGCTTATAAAGTTGTGAGAGGTAGGCGTAGGGAAACGGATGTAAGTGGCCTCCGTGTCGGTAACACTCAGTTAACGGCATGGAGGGATTGTATGAATGTCTTACTGAATGAGTTTTTCCCTAGAGCGGATCATCAGAACTTGCCACCAAGTGTGGTTGGTGATGTTGGCCCGCTCCTGGATAGTGAATTGGAGGTGGCCTTCTCGATGTTAAAGTCGAGGAAATCACCTGGTATGGATGGTTTTACTGGGAAATGTGTAAGAGTGTCTGGAAGTCAATTCCAGACTATACGAATGCAATGTATGGAAAGTGTATGAATGAGGGATATTTCCCCAATGAGTGGAAGTGTGCAAGGGTGATTGTGCTTTTGAAGTCGCCCGATAGGGTCAGAAGCAATCCTCGTTCCTTTCGGGGCATCAGTCTCCTACAGGTGCTGGGCAAGTGCTGGAATGAGTCATGGTAGAAAGGCTTCAAGAGAGTGAGTAGCCAAATGTCAGATCGGCAATTTGGTTTTAGGAAGGGCAGATGTGTGGAAGATGCGTGGAGATTTGTAAGCAACTCCGTTGAGTCCAGCAACTCCAGGCATATTCTAGGCATCTTTGTTGATTTTAAAGGGGCGTTTGACTACCTGAGTTGGCCGAGTGTATTGCAGAGGTTGAGCGAATGTGGCTGCCGGGAATTGGCTATTTGGGAGAGCTATTTCTCTAGTAGACGAGCGTGTCCTGTAGGTCGGAATGAAAGTGTAAGTCTGAATGTTGTTCGTGGCTGCCCGCAGGGTTCCATCTGTGGTCCATTTATATGGAACCTCATGATGGATACCTTGCTATGGCAGCTCGAGCGGTTATGCAAGTGCTGTGCGTATGCGGACGACCTGCTCATTTTGGTTGAGGGGCAATCGCGAGCGGATGTGGAGGCAAGTGCGGCAACGTACTTGCGAGTTGTGTATGAGTGGGGTCTCAGTGTTGGCGTCAGTCTGGCAATGGACAAGACCGTGACAATGCTGCTTAAGGGCAGATTGTCACGTAGTCGACCTCCATTGGTCAGGCTAAATGGCGTCAGCCTGAGGTATGTGTCGGAGGTGAAATACCTCGGCATTGTGTTTGGCGAGAGGATGTGTTTCACTCCTCATATCGCATATGTGAAAGGGCGATTGCTCAGTGTGGTTGGACAAGTGCGTCGGATTTTGAGAAGTGACTGGGGCCTCAGCAGATCTGCTGCTCGCATCATATACAATGGTATATTTGTTGCTTGTGCAACTTATGGATCGTCTGTATGGTGTAAAGTAGTTTCGACTGTTGTTGGCAGAAAGAATGTGCTGGCTTGCCAGCGTGTTATGTTGTTAGGGTGTCTGCCTGTGTGCCGCACTGTCTCCACGGAGGCAATGCAGGTACTGTTAGGAGTAGCCCCTCTGGACTTAGAGATCAGGCGTCGAAGCCTGAGCTATAAGATCAAGAGGCGGTTGCCGTTGCTGCAGAATGAATGGTTAGCGGATAGGGATGTGGAGAGTTTAGGGCTTAGTGAGTGCAAGAAATTATTAAATGAGTGTGTTCTGTCTGACTGGCAGGTCAGATGGGATACTAGCGAGAATGGGAGGGTCACTCATAGGTTTATTCGGGAGGTCACATTTGCTGTTGACCGCCCAGACTTCAGGCTTCACCTGAGTTTTGGATTTTTGCTGACGGGCCACGGCGACTTTGTGATAGCCCGGAATGCCCTTGTGGCTGGGTGGGAGAGACATGGGAACATGTCCTCTGTGAGTGCCCTTTGTATGCCGATCTAAGAGATCTAAGTGTGCTTGGGATAACGCGGGGTAGTGGTGGGTTTGACGGAAGTCAAGTACTCTCCACTTGTGAAGGGGTAAGGAGAATGAGTGAGTTTGCGCGGGCTGCATTTGCCAGACGACGTCTCATACGTGGAGAAGTTGGTGAATGTTGAATGCATGATGGGGTATGAATGTGGAGGTGTGTGAATGGATCGCTGAGTTGCGTTCGGGGGTCACCAGTCCCCGGCTTTATGGAGCAAAACTGGTAGTATCCTTGTGGTACGAGTTCTGACCGGAGGACTGATCCGGTACCACGGGCGTTGGGTGTTCAGGGGCGGTCTCGGCCCTCGGCTCTCAGCGCTGTTGTTGGGGATATCAGCTGGCCGCCTAGCGGTCTGAATTCGTTCAGTTATGAATGCCGCGGTTTGCGGAAGAGGAAGGAATAGGCCTCGCTCCCCACAGTGAGAAAACCATGTCCATAAAGCATGGCGTATACTGTTCCATCTGCGATTTGGTGTTTACATCAATTCGCATTCTATTCCGTACAGTGATATCTTTTCTTCTCTTTTTGGGTCACCAACCCGTAACTGCTTTGGAGTTAAAATTGGTAGTACCCATCGGGTACGAGGCCTGACCGGAGGCTTGCTTTCCGGTACCACGGGTAATCAGGAGCCCGCGGAACTCTGTTCCGCCCTGGTTTTTGGTTGCGGCCCTTCGGGGAGTTTCGTGGTGGCTGCGGTTTGACACCCAAATGCGGGTAGAGTTATTGACTCGGCGTGTTGTTGCGCTATACAACAGGGTGCCGTGACCCATAGATCGGAAGTCGTTTTAGATAGGCGGCCCTCCAAACCAAGGTGGAAGTTCACGACCAAACAGTAGTGACTTCAAATTGGTACCTGCGGAATATTAGTTCCAATGGGGCGGTAATTGACGCTTAAATTAATTCCTGTGCTTGGCACCGTGAGATTAAGCCATTACGGCTGGTGCTCACGTTAAACACATTGACTTTAATGTCCCTATCTACCCAGTACGAGTTGAGACTTGGTAACGAACGGACGTGTCTTTGCTATCGCGGTGAAACAGAGATAACGGTGCTTTTAAGTAACGGGATCTTGTGGTTACCCTTAGAGTGCCGAGAGAGAAAGGTGAGGCGTGCAATTCGGGCACGCCTAGTGTGAGTGCCGGTGTTCCCGCTGTGGAGGAGCCCGTTGCTGCGTGTTCGGCGAGCAATGTGATACCGTTGAAACGGAAGGGAACGCCGATAGAAAAGATGAAGGCGATTAGCAAAGAGCTAGTTGAGTGTGCGCTCGCTGAGTGCAAGACGGGGCACTGGTCGGTAGTGTTTTGGACTACGCGACGCAGTATGAGGAGCTGTTGTTTTCGCTGATAGCGGAAAACGAGCGACTCAAGGGGCGTTTGGAGGCCGGTCGCTTTAATGCGACAAATGATCATGCTGTGCATGTGACAGGTGGCCAAACGCGAGTTTCGCCGGCAGCCGTGCACCGGGGGGTCCCATGTCGACAATGTCGTCTGCCCCGGAGATGCCTCGACCAGTCGAGACCCGGTCCTTGGTAGTGCGCAGCAAAACTGCTGGTAAGACCGCCAAGGACGTGGTTGAAAAGGTAGTGAAGGAGGTAGGGCCTACCTTAGGTGTGCGCGTGCATGAGGTGAAACCTCTGCGGGATGGTGGAGCGATTATTCGCACCCCATCCGCTGCGGAACGGAATAAGATTGCGGGGAATGCAAAATTCGGCGAAGTATGCTTGGAAGTGAGCGTGAAAGAGCGATTGGGGCCGAAAGTGGTTGTGCAGGGCGTTCACTCTGTAATCTCGCCTGACGAGTTCATGGCTGAGTTGTACGAGTTGAACCTCAAGGACAAGATGTCTAAAGAGGCCTTTGCTAAAGGCGTCCGCATTGCGAGTAAGCCTTGGTCGAAAGAGGGTAGCGCAGCAGTGAATGTTGTTCTCGAGGGTGCTGGCCTGGCCATGCAAACTCTCCTGGATGTCGGACGCTGCTACGTTAAATGGTTCTCGTTCCGTGTGAGGAACTTTGACCCGGTAGTGGGGTCACGTTTGCGGGCCCGATGGGTCAGAATGACATTGATGTCACTCTTGCGAATGTGGCAGAAACGAGTGTGTATGGTTTTCAATGGAGTGTACTGGGTGGACACGGTGTGAGTGACCACAATCCGATTGAGATTGTAATCACTTACACTTCCACCATGCGTGAAAGTGATGGGGGTAATCGCTGGCGCACTTGTGGTGCGAATTGGCCCCTTCATGGGATATTTGTGAGTGAAGCGGCAACGCAAGTTCCGCTTAGCACTTTTAGTGCAATGAATGTTGACGAGCAGGTCGTGTGTGTGAATAGGTGGGTGACTTGTGCGAATGATCGCTTGTTTGAGAGGTACCGAAAGGTCAACCTCAAACGAGTGAAGTGGTGGTCGCATGAGTTAAGCGTTAAGCGTCGGTCGGTTCGGTCCCTGAGGAAGCGATTCCAAAGGGCCAGATCTGCCAATGCTGAGAACGCTGGCCAACTTAGGTTAGCTTACAGCCAGGGTATGAATGAGTACAAGCAAATGCTTGTAAGAGTGAAAGAGGATGAATGGCGTTCCTTTTTGGAGCGCAATAAGGACGACCCCTGGGGTCGTGCTTATAAAGTTGTGAGAGGTAGGCGTAGGGAAACGGATGTAAGTGGCCTCCGTGTCGGTAACACTCAGTTAACGGCATGGAGGGATTGTATGAATGTCTTACTGAATGAGTTTTTCCCTAGAGCGGATCATCAGAACTTGCCACCAAGTGTGGTTGGTGATGTTGGCCCGCTCCTGGATAGTGAATTGGAGGTGGCCTTCTCGATGTTAAAGTCGAGGAAATCACCTGGTATGGATGGTTTTACTGGGGAAATGTGTAAGAGTGTCTGGAAGTCAATTCCAGACTATACGAATGCAATGTATGGAAAGTGTATGAATGAGGGATATTTCCCCAATGAGTGGAAGTGTGCAAGGGTGATTGTGCTTTTGAAGTCGCCCGATAGGGTCAGGAGCAATCCTCGTTCCTTTCGGGGCATCAGTCTCCTACCGGTGCTGGGTAAAGTGCTGGAAAGAGTCATGGTAGAAAGGCTTCAAGAGAGAGTGAGTAGCCAAATGTCAGATCGGCAATTTGGTTTTAGGAAGGGCAGATGTGTGGAAGATGCGTGGAGATTTGTAAGCAACTCCGTTGAGTCCAGCAACTCCAGGCATATTCTAGGCATCTTTGTTGATTTTAAAGGGGCGTTTGACTACCTGAGTTGGCCGAGTGTATTGCAGAGGTTGAGCGAATGTGGCTGCCGGGAATTGGCTATTTGGGAGAGCTATTTCTCTAGTAGACGAGCGTGTGCTGTAGGTCGGAATGAAAGTGTAAGTCTGAATGTTGTTCGTGGCTGCCCGCAGGGTTCCATCTGTGGTCCATTTATATGAAACCTCATGATGGATACCTTGCTATGGCAGCTCGAGCGGTTATGCAAGTGCTGTGCGTATGCGGACGACCTGCTCATTTTGGTTGAGGGGCAATCGCGAGCGGATGTGGAGGCAAGTGCGGCAACGTACTTGCGAGTTGTGTATGAGTGGGGTCTCAGTGTTGGCGTCAGTCTGGCAATGGACAAGACCGTGACAATGCTGCTTAAGGGCAGATTGTCACGTAGTCGACCTCCATTGGTCAGGCTAAATGGCGTCAGCCTGAGGTATGTGTCGGAGGTGAAATACCTCGGCATTGTGTTTGGCGAGAGGATGTGTTTCACTCCTCATATCGCATATGTGAAAGGGCGATTGCTCAGTGTGGTTGGACAAGTGCGTCGGATTTTGAGAAGTGACTGGGGCCTCAGCAGATCTGCTGCTCGCATCATATACAATGGTATATTTGTTGCTTGTGCAACTTATGGATCGTCTGTATGGTGTAAAGTAGTTTCGACTGTTGTTGGCAGAAAGAATGTGCTGGCTTGCCAGCGTGTTATGTGGTTAGGGTGTCTGCCTGTGTGCCGCACTGTCTCCACGGAGGCAATGCAGGTACTGTTAGGAGTAGCCCCTCTGGACTTAGAGATCAGGCGTCGAAGCCTGAGCTATAAGATCAAGAGGCGGTTGCCCTTGCTGCAGAATGAATGGTTAGCGGATAGGGATGTGGAGAGTTTAGGGCTTAGTGAGTGCAAGAAATTATTAAATGAGTGTGTTCTGTCTGACTGGCAGGTCAGATGGGATACTAGCGAGAATGGGAGGGTCACTCATAGGTTTATTCGGGAGGTCACATTTGCTGTTGACCGTCCAGACTTCGGCTTCACTTGAGTTTTGGATTTTTGCTGACGGGCCACGGCGACTTTGTGATAGCCCGGAATGCCCTTGTGGCTGGGTGGGAGAGACATGGGAACATGTCCTCTGTGAGTGCCCTTGTATGCAGATCTAAGAGATCTAAGTGTGCTTGGGATAACGCGGGGTAGTGGTGGGTTTGACGTAAGTCAAGTACTCTCCACTTGTGAAGGGGTAAGGAGAATGAGTGAGTTTGCGCGGGCTGCATTTGCCAGACGACGTCTCATACGTGGAGAAGTTGGGTGAATGTTGAATGCATGATGGGGGTATGAATGTGGGGGTGTGTGAATGGATCGCTGAGTTGCGTTCGGGGGTCACCAGTCCCCGGCTTTATGGGGCAAAACTGGAAGTATCCTTGTGGTACGAGTTCTGACCGGAGGACTGATCCGGTACCACGGGCGTTGGGTGTTCAGGGGCGGTCTCGGCCCTCGGCTCTCAGCGCTGTTGTTGGGGATATCAGCTGGCCGCCTAGCGGTCTGAATTCGTTCAGTTATGAATGCCGCGGTTTGCGGAAGAGGAAGGAATAGGCCTCGCTCCCCACAGTGAGAAAACCATGTCCATAAAGCATGGCGTATACTGTTCCATCTGCGATTTGGTGTTTACATCAATTCGCATTCTATTCCGTACAGTGATATCTTTTCTTCTCTTTTTGGGTCACCAACCCGTAACTGCTTTGGAGTTAAAATTGGTAGTACCCATCGGGTACGAGGCCTGACCGGAGGCTTGCTTTCCGGTACCACGGGTAATCAGGAGCCCGCGGAACTCTGTTCCGTCCTGGTTTTGGTTGCGGCCCTTCGGGGAGTTTCGTGGTGGCTGCGGTTTGACACCCAAATGCGGGTAGAGTTATTGACTCGGCGTGTTGTTGCGCTATACAACAGGGTGCCGTGACCCATAGATCGGAAGTCGTTTTAGATAGGCGGCCCTCCAAACCAAGGTGGAAGTTCACGACCAAACAGTAGTGACTTCAAATTGGTACCTGCGGAATATTAGTTCCAATGGGGCGGTAATTGACGCTTAAATTAATTCCTGTGCTTGGCACCGTGAGATTAAGCCATTACGGCTGGTGCTCACGTTAAACACATTGACTTTAATGTCCCTATCTACTCAGTACGAGTTGAGACTTGGTAACGAACGGACGTGTCTTTGCTATCGCGGTGAAAAAGAGATAACGGTGCTTTTAAGTAACGGGATCTTGTTTACATTCAGCGCTTATCAGTGCGCTTGATCTTATATTCGCTTTCGTATTTGTCTTCGCGTTGCGAAAAGTGTTAATTTTTGTGTGCGTGTAAATTCTTATCTGTACTTTATACGTGTGTGTGTGCTTTAATCTATTAATAGATTGCACGAGCGGTAATGCCGCCACGAAGGGGCTGAGTAAGCAGATGTTGAGGAAGGCGACTTCCAAGACGGCTGTGAACTCAGCCGGTAAGAATGTGGATGGGCGGCGCTCGGAGGGTAATCTTGTGGTTACCCTTAAAGTGCCGAGAGCGAAAGGTGAGGCGTGCAATTCGGGCACGCCTAGTGTGAGTGCCGGTGTTCCCGCTGTGGAGGAGCCCGTTGCTGCGTGTTCGGCGAGCAATGTGCTACCGTTGAAACGGAAGGGAACGCCGATAGAAAAGATGAAGGCGATTAGCAAAGAGCTAGTTGAGTGTGCGCTCGCTGAGTGCAAGACGGGGGCACTGGTCGGTAGTGTTTTGGACTACGCGACGCAGTGTGTGAGCAGGTCGTGTGTGTGAATAGGTGGGTGACTTGTGCAAATGATCGCTTGTTTGAGAGGTACCGAAAGGTCAACCTCAAACGAGTGAAGTGGTGGTCGCATGAGTTAAGCGTTAAGCGTCGGTCGGTTCGGTTTCTGAGGAAGCGATTCCAAAGGGCCAGATCTGCCAATGCTGGGAACGCTGGCCAACTTAGGTTAGCTTACAGCCAGGGTATGAATGAGTACAAGCAAATGCTTGTAAGAGTGAAAGAGGATGAATGGCGTTCCTTTTTGGAGCGCAATAAGGACGACCCCTGGGGTCGTGCTTATAAAGTTGTGAGAGGTAGGCGTAGGAAAACGGATGTAAGTGGCCTCCGTGTCGGTAACACTCAGTTAACGGCATGGAGGGATTGTATGAATGTCTTACTGAATGAGTTTTTCCCTAGAGCGGATCATCAGAACTTGCCACCAAGTGTGGTTGGTGATGTTGGCCCGCTCCTGGATAGTGAATTGGAGGTGGCCTTCTCGATGTTAAAGTCGAGGAAATCACCTGGTATGGATGGTTTTACTGGGGAAATGTGTAAGAGTGTCTGGAAGTCAATTCCAGACTATACGAATGCAATGTATGGAAAGTGTATGAATGAGGGATATTTCCCCAATGAGTGGAAGTGTGCAAGGGTGATTGTGCTTTTGAAGTCGCCCGATAGGGTCAGAAGCAATCCTCGTTCCTTTCAGGGCATCAGTCTCCTACCGGTGCTGGGTAAGTGCTGGAAAGAGTCATGGTAGAAAGGCTTCAAGAGAGAGTGAGTAGCCAAATGTCAGATCGGCAATTTGGTTTAAGGAAGGGCAGATGTGTGGAAGCATGCGTGGAGATTTGTAAGCAACTCCGTTGAGTCCAGCAACTCCAGGCATATTCTAGGCATCTTTGTTGATTTTAAAGGGGCGTTTGACTACCTGAGTTGGCCGAGTGTATTGCAGAGGTTGAGCGAATGTGGCTGCCGGGAATTGGCTATTTGGGAGAGCTATTTCTCTGGTAGACGAGCGTGTGCCGTAGGTCGGAATGAAAGTGTAAGTCTGAATGTTGTTCGTGGCTGCCCGCAGGTTCCATCTGTGGTCCATTTATATGAAACCTCATGATGGATACCTTGCTATGGCAGCTCGAGCGGTTATGCAAGTGCTGTGCGTATGCGGACGACCTGCTCATTTTGGTTGAGGGGCAATCGCGAGCGGATGTGGAGGCAAGTGCGGCAACGTACTTGCGAGTTGTGTATGAGTGGGGTCTCAGTGTTGGCGTCAGTCTGGCAATGGACAAGACCGTGACAATGCTGCTTAAGGGCAGATTGTCACGTAGTCGACCTCCATTGGTCAGGCTAAATGGCGTCAGCCTGAGGTATGTGTCGGAGGTGAAATACCTCGGCATTGTGTTTGGCGAGAGGATGTGTTTCACTCCTCATATCGCATATGTGAAAGGGCGATTGCTCAGTGTGGTTGGACAAGTGCGTCGGATTTTGAGAAGTGACTGGGGCCTCAGCAGATCTGCTGCTCGCATCATATACAATGGTATATTTGTTGCTTGTGCAACTTATGGATCGTCTGTATGGTGTAAAGTAGTTTCGACTGTTGTTGGCAGAAAGAATGTGCTGGCTTGCCAGCGTGTTATGTTGTTAGGGTGTCTGCCTGTGTGCCGCACTGTCTCCACGGAGGCAATGCAGGTACTGTTAGGAGTAGCCCCTCTGGACTTAGAGATCAGGCGTCGAAGCCTGAGCTATAAGATCAAGAGGCGGTTGCCGTTGCTGCAGAATGAGTGGTTAGCGGATAGGGATGTGGAGAGTTTAGGGCTTAGTGAGTGCAAGAAATTATTAAATGAGTGTGTTCTGTCTGACTGGCAGGTCAGATGGGATACTAGCGAGAATGGGAGGGTCACTCATAGGTTTATTCGGGAGGTCACATTTGCTGTTGACCGTCCAGACTTCAGGCTTCACTTGAGTTTTGGATTTTTGCTGACGGGCCACGGCGACTTTGTGATAGCCCGGAATGCCCTTGTGGCTGGGTGGGAGAGACATGGGAACATGTCCTCTGTGAGTGCCCTTGTATGCAGATCTAAGAGATCTAAGTGTGCTTGGGATAACGCGGGGTAGTGGTGGGTTTGACGTAAGTCAAGTACTCTCCACTTGTGAAGGGGTAAGGAGAATGAGTGAGTTTGCGCGGGCTGCATTTGCCAGACGACGTCTCATACGTGGAGAAGTTGGGTGAATGTTGAATGCATGATGGGGGTATGAATGTGGGGGTGTGTGAATGGATCGCTGAGTTGCGTTCGGGGGTCACCAGTCCCCGGCTTTATGGAGCAAAACTGGAAGTATCCTTGTGGTACGAGTTCTGACCGGAGGACTGATCCGGTACCACGGGCGTTGGGTGTTCAGGGGCGGTCTCGGCCCTCGGCTCTCAGCGCTGTTGTTGGGGATATCAGCTGGCCGCCTAGCGGTCTGAATTCGTTCAGTTATGAATGCCGCGGTTTGCGGAAGAGGAAGGAATAGGCCTCGCTCCCCACAGTGAGAAAACCATGTCCATAAAGCATGGCGTATACTGTTCCATCTGCGATTTGGTGTTTACATCAATTCGCATTCTATTCCGTACAGTGATATCTTTTCTTCTCTTTTTGGGTCACCAACCCGTAACTGCTTTGGAGTTAAAATTGGTAGTACCCATCGGGTACGAGGCCTGACCGGAGGCTTGCTTTCCGGTACCACGGGTAATCAGGAGCCCGCGGAACTCTGTTCCGTCCTGGTTTTTGGTTGCGGCCCTTCGGGGAGTTTCGTGGTGGCTGCGGTTTGACACCCAAATGCGGGTAGAGTTATTGACTCGGCGTGTTGTTGCGCTACACAACAGGGTGCCGTGACCCATAGATCGGAAGTCGTTTTAGATAGGCGGCCCTCCAAACCAAGGTGGAAGTTCACGACCAAACAGTAGTGACTTCAAATTGGTACCTGCGGAATATTAGTTCCAATGGGGCGGTAATTGACGCTTAAATTAATTCCTGTGCTTGGCACCGTGAGATTAAGCCATTACGGCTGGTGCTCACGTTAAACGCATTGACTTTAATGTCCCTATCTACCCAGTACGAGTTGAGACTTGGTAACGAACGGACGTGTCTTTGCTATCGCGGTGAAAAAGAGATAACGGTGCTTTTAAGTAACGGGATCTTGTTTACATTCAGCGCTTATCAGTGCGCTTGATCTTATATTCGCTTTCGTATTTGTCTTCGCGTTGCGAAGTGTTAATTTTTTGTGTGCGTGTAAATTCTTATCTGTACTTTATACGTGTGTGTGTGCTTTAATCTTTAATAGATTGCACGAGCGGTAATGCCGCCACGAAGGGGCTGAGTAAGCAGATGTTGAGGGAGGCGACTTCCAAGACGGCTGTGAACTCAGCCGGTAGATGTGGATGGGCGGCGCTCGGAGGGTAATCTTGTGGTTACCCTTAGAGTGCCAAGAGCGAAAGGTGAGGCGTGCAATTCGGGACGCCTAGTGTGAGTGCCGGTGTTCCCGCTGTGGAGGAGCCCGTTGCTGCGTGTTCGGCGAGCAATGTGCTACCGTTGAAACGGAAGGGAACGCCGATAGAAAAGATGAAGGCGATTAGCAAAGAGCTAGTTGAGTGTGCGCTCGCTGAGTGCAAGACGGGGGCACTGGTCGGTAGTGTTTTAGACTACGCGACGCAGTATGAGGAGCTATTGTTTTCGCTGATAGCGGAAAACGAGCGACTCAAGGGGCGTTTGGAGGCCGGTCGCTTTAATGCGACAAATGATCATGCTGTGACATGTGACAGGTGGCCAAACGCGAGTTTCGCCGGCAGCCGTGCACCGGGGGAGTCCCATGTCGACAATGTCGTCTGCCCCGGAGATGCCTCGACCAGTCGAGACCTGGTCCTTGGTCGTGCGCAGCAAAACTGCTGGTAAGACCGCCAAGGACGTGGTTGAAAAGGTAGTGAAGGAGGTAGGGCCTACCTTAGGTGTGCGCGTGCATGAGGTGAAACCTCTGCGGGATGGTGGAGCGATTATTCGCACCCCATCCGTTGCCGAGCGGAAGAAGATTGCGGGGAACGCAAAATTCGGCGAAGTAGGCTTGGAAGTGAGCGTGAAAGAGCGATTGGGCCGAAAGTGGTTGTGCAGGGCGTTCACTCTGTAATCTCGCCTGACGAGTTCATGGCTGAGTTGTACGAGTTGAACCTCAAGGACAAGATGTCTAAAGAGGCCTTTGCTAAAGGCGTCCGCATTGCGAGTAAGCCTTGGTCGAAAGAGGGTAGCGCAGCAGTGAATGTTGTTCTCGAGGGTGCTGGCCTGGCCATGCAAACTCTCCTGGATGTCGGACGCTGCTACGTTAAATGGTTCTCGTTCCGTGTGAGGAACTTTGACCCGGTAGTGGGTTGCTACCGTTGCCTTGGCTTCGACCATAAGGTAGCGGAGTGCAGGCTAAAGCAAGACGTTTGTCGTCGCTGCGGCCAAATGGGTCACCGCGTGGCTCAGTGCAGCAATGCATTGAGCTGTCGCAATTGTGCTTTCAAGGGAAAGCCGTCTGAGCATCTTATGATGTCTCCGGCTTGCCCTGTATACAGTGCAATCGTGGCGCGGGCGAGTGCTAGACATTAATATGTCTAGCAGACTTCTTCAGTTGAACTGTCAGAAGTCATATGCAGTCATGTGCGATGTGGGTGGCATGATTGTGAGAAGAGGCAGCGTAGTTGCCCTGTTGCAGGAACCCTATGTGGCAAATGGTTGCGTACGGGATTGCCCGCGGGTATGCGAGTATTTCCTGACAGCAGGGCCAATTCTGCTGTCGTTGTGAATGATGTCAGTATCGAATGCACTGTTGTGAATTCGACTGACTGGGGTGTGTGTGTGAGCCTTAATGGCAATTTTGGTAGATTATGTGTAGCAAGCGTATACTGTAAGTTCGGGGATCCCCTCGAACCGTATATCGCGTATATGGATGAGGTGCTACTACTGGCTAGTAGCGTTCCGTTCATCCTTGGTATTGACGCGAATGCACCGTCCCCATTGTGGTTCAGTAAAATATCTAGATCATCTAGGTATTTGAACCGCTCTAGGGGTGAGGTGCTGGCCGAGTGGGCTGTGTCCCAGGATGTCCGGGTCGTTAACGAACCCAGCGAGTGGTACACGTTTGCGGGCCCGATGGGTCAGAGTGATATTGATGTCACTCTTGCGAATGTGGCAGCAACGAGTGTGTATGGTTTTCAATGGAGTGTACTGGGTGGACACGGTGTGAGTGACCACAATCCGATTGAGATTGTAATCACTTACACTTCCACCATGCGTGAAAGTGATGGGGGTAATCGCTGGCGCACTTGTGGTGCGAATTGGCCCCTTCATGGGATATTTGTGAGTGAAGCGGCAACGCAAGTTCCGCTTAGCACTTTTAGTGCAATGAATGTTGATGAGCAGGTCGTGTGTGTGAATAGGTGGGTGACTTGTGCGAATGATCGCTTGTTTGAGAGGTACCGAAAGGTCAACCTCAAACGAGTGAAGTGGTGGTCGCATGAGTTGAGCGTTAAGCGTCGGTCGGTTCGGTCTCTGAGGAAGCGATTCCAAAGGGCCAGATCTGCCAATGCTGAGAACGCTGGCCAACTTAGGTTAGCTTACAGCCAGGGTATGAATGAGTACAAGCAAATGCTTGTAAGAGTGAAAGAGGATGAATGGCGTTCCTTTTTGGAGCGCAATAAGGACGACCCCTGGGGTCGTGCTTATAAAGTTGTGAGAGGTAGGCGTAGGGAAACGGATGTAAGTGGCCTCCGTGTCGGTAACACTCAGTTAACGGCATGGAGGGATTGTATGAATGTCTTACTGAATGAGTTTTTCCCTAGAGCGGATCATCAGAACTTGCCACCAAGTGTGGTTGGTGATGTTGGCCCGCTCCTGGATAGTGAATTGGAGGTGGCCTTCTCGATGTTAAAGTCGAGGAAATCACCTGGTATGGATGGTTTTACTGGGGAAATGTGTAAGAGTGTCTGGAAGTCAATTCCAGACTATATGAATGCAATGTATGGAAAGTGTATGAATGAGGGATATTTCCCCAATGAGTGGAAGTGTGCAAGGGTGATTGTGCTTTTGAAGTCGCCCGATAGGGTCAGGAGCAATCCTCGTTCCTTTCGGGCATCAGTCTCCTACCGGTGCTGGGTAAAGTGCTGGAAAGAGTCATGGTAGAAAGGCTTCAAGAGAGAGTGAGTAGCCAAATGTCAGATCGGCAATTTGGTTTAAGGAAGGGCAGATGTGTGGAAGATGCGTGGAGATTTGTAAGCGACTCCGTTGAGTCCAGCAACTCCAGGCATATTCTAGGCATCTTTGTTGATTTTAAAGGGGCGTTTGACTACCTGAGTTGGCCGAGTGTATTGCAGAGGTTGAGCGAATGTGGCTGCCGGGAATTGGCTATTTGGGAGAGCTATTTCTCTAGTAGACGAGCGTGTGCTGTAGGTCGGAATGAAAGTGTAAGTCTGAATGTTGTTCGTGGCTGCCCGCAGGGTTCCATCTGTGGTCCATTTATATGAAACCTCATGATGGATACCTTGCTATGGCAGCTCGAGCGGTTATGCAAGTGCTGTGCGTATTCGGACGACCTGCTCATTTTGGTTGAGGGGCAATCGCGAGCGGATGTGGAGGCAAGTGCGGCAACGTACTTGCGAGTTGTGTATGAGTGGGGTCTCAGTGTTGGCGTCAGTCTGGCAATGGACAAGACCGTGACAATGCTGCTTAAGGGCAGATTGTCACGTAGTCGACCTCCATTGGTCAGGCTAAATGGCGTCAGCCTGAGGTATGTGTCGGAGGTGAAATACCTCGGCATTGTGTTTGGCGAGAGGATGTGTTTCACTCCTCATATCGCATATGTGAAAGGGCGATTGCTCAGTGTGGTTGGACAAGTGCGTCGGATTTTGAGAAGTGACTGGGGCCTCAGCAGATCTGCTGCTCGCATCATATACAATGGTATATTTGTTGCTTGTGCAACTTATGGATCGTCTGTATGGTGTAAAGTAGTTTCGACTGTTGTTGGCAGAAAGAATGTGCTGGCTTGCCAGCGTGTTATGTTGTTAGGGTGTCTGCCTGTGTGCCGCACTGTCTCCACGGAGGCAATGCAGGTACTGTTAGGAGTAGCCCCTCTGGACTTAGAGATCAGGCGTCGAAGCCTGAGCTATAAGATCAAGAGGCGGTTGCCGTTGCTGCAGAATGAATGGTTAGCGGATAGGGATGTGGAGAGTTTAGGGCTTAGTGAGTGCAAGAAATTATTAGATACTGGCGAGAATGGGAGGGTCACTCATAGGTTTATTCGGGAGGTCACATTTGCTGTTGACCGTCCAGACTTCAGGCTTCACTTGAGTTTTGGATTTTTGCTGACGGGCCACGGCGACTTTGTGATAGCCCGGAATGCCCTTTTGGCTGGGTGGGAGAGACATGGGAACATGTCCTCTGTGAGTGCCTTGTATGCAGATCTAAGAGATCTAAGTATGCTTGGGATAACGCTGGGTAGTGGTGGGTTTGACGGAAGTCAAGTACTCACCACTTGTGAAGGGGTAAGGAGAATGAGTGAGTTTGCGCGGGCTGCATTTGCCAGACGATGTCTCATACGTGGAGAAGTTGGGTGAATGTTGAATGCATGATGGGGGTATGAATGTGGGGGTGTGTGAATGGATCGCTGAGTTGCGTTCGGGGGTCACCAGTCCCCGGCTTTATGGAGCAAAACTGGAAGTATCCTTGTGGTACGAGTTCTGACCGGAGGACTGATCCGGTACCACGGGCGTTGGGTGTTCAGGGGCGGTCTCGGCCCTCGGCTCTCAGCGCTGTTGTTGGGGATATCAGCTGGCCGCCTAGCGGTCTGAATTCGTTCAGTTATGAATGCCGCGGTTTGCGGAAGAGGAAGGAATAGGCCTCGCTCCCCACAGTGAGAAAACCATGTCCATAAAGCATGGCGTATACTGTTCCATCTGCGATTTGGTGTTTACATCAATTCGCATTCTATTCCGTACAGTGATATCTTTTCTTCTCTTTTTTGGGTCACCAACCCCTAACTGCTTGGAGTTTAAATTGGGAGTACCCTACGGGTACGAGGCCTGACCGGAGGCTTGCTTTCCGGTACCACGGGTAATCAGGAGCCCGCGGAACTCTGTTCCGTCCTGGTTTTTGGTTGCGGCCCTTCGGGGAGTTTCGTGGTGGCTGCGGTTTGACACCCAAATGCGGGTAGAGTTATTGACTCGGCGTGTTGTTGCGCTACACAACAGGGTGCCGTGACCCATAGATCGGAAGTCGTTTTAGATAGGCGGCCCTCCAAACCAAGGTGGAAGTTCACGACCAAACAGTAGTGACTTCAAATTGGTACCTGCGGAATATTAGTTCCAAAGGGGCCGGTAATTGACGCTTAAATTAATTCCTGTGCTTGGCACCGTGAGATTAAGCCATTACGGCGGGTGCTCAGGTTAAACACATTGACTTTAAATGTCCTTATCTACCAGTACGAGTTGAGACTTGGTAACGAACGGACGTGTCTTTGCTATCGCGGTGAAACAGAGATAACGGTGCTTTTAAGTAACGGGATCTTGTTTACATTCAGCGCTTATCAGTGCGCTTGATCTTATATTCGCTTTCGTATGTGTCTTCGCGCTGCGAAAAGTGTTAATTTTTGTGTGCGTGTAAATTCTTATCTGTACTTTATACGTGTGTGTGTGCTTTAATCTATTAATAGATTGCACGAGCGGTAATGCCGCCACGAAGGGGCTGAGTAAGCAGATGTTGAGGGAGGCGACTTCCAAGACGGCTGTGAACTCAGCCGGTAAGAATGTGGATGGGCGGCGCTCGGAGGGTAATCTTGTGGTTACCCTTAAAGTGCCGAGAGCGAAAGGTGAGGCGTGCAATTCGGGCACGCCTAGTGTGAGTGCCGGTGTTCCCGCTGTGGAGGAGCCCGTTGCTGCGTGTTCGGCGAGCAATGTGCTACCGTTGAAACGGAAGGGAACGCCGATAGAAAAGATGAAGGCGATTAGCAAAGAGCTAGTTGAGTGTGCGCTCGCTGAGTGCAAGACGGGGGCACTGGTCGGTAGTGTTTTGGACTACGCGACGCAGTGTGAGGCCGGTCCCATGTCGACAATGTCGTCTGCCCCGGAGATGCCTCGACCAGTCGAGACCTGGTCCTTGGTCGTGCGCAGCAAAACTGCTGGTAAGACCGCCAAGGACGTGGTTGAAAAGGTAGTGAAGGAGGTAGGGCCTACCTTAGGTGTGCGCGTGCATGAGGTGAAACCCTCGGATGGTGGCGCGATTATTCGACCCCATCCGTTGCGCGGAAGAAGATTGCGGGGAACGCAAATTCGGGAAGTAGGCTTGGAAGTGAGCGTGAAAGAGCGATTGGGGCCGAAAGTGGTTGTGCAGGGCGTTCACTCTGTAATCTCGCCTGACGAGTTCATGGCTGAGTTGTACGAGTTGAACCTCAAGGACAAGATGTCTAAAGAGGCCTTTGCTAAAGGCGTCCGCATTGCGAGTAAGCCTTGGTCGAAAGAGGGTAGCGCAGCAGTGAATGTTGTTCTCGAGGGTGCTGGCCTGGCCATGCAAACTCTCCTGGATGTCGGACGCTGCTACGTTAAATGGTTCTCGTTCCGTGTGAGGAACCTTGACCCGGTAGTGGGTTGCTACCGTTGCCTTGGCTTCGACCATAAGGTAGCGGAGTGCAGGCTAAAGCAAGACGTTTGTCGTCGCTGCGGCCAAATGGGTCACCGCGTGGCTCAGTGCAGCAATGCATTGAGCTGTCGCAATTGTGCTTTCAAGGGAAAGCCGTCTGAGCATCTTATGATGTCTCCGGCTTGCCCTGTATACAGTGCAATCGTGACGCGGGCGAGTGCTAGACATTAATATGTCTAGCAGACTTCTTCAGTTGAACTGTCAGAAGTCATATGCAGTCACGTGCGATGTGGGTGGCATGATTGTGAGAAGAGGCAGCGTAGTTGCCCTGTTGCAGGAACCCTATGTGGCAAATGGTTGCGTACGGGGATTGCCCGCGGGTATGCGAGTATTTCCTGACAGCAGGGCCAATTCTGCTGTCGTTGTGAATGATGTCAGTATCGAATGCACTGTTGTGAATTCGACTGACTGGGGTGTGTGTGTGAGCCTTAACGGCAATTTTGGTAGATTATGTGTAGCAAGCGTATACTGTAAGTTCGGGGATCCCCTCGAACCGTATATCGCGTATATGGATGAGGTGCTACTACTGGCTAGTAGCGTTCCGTTCATCCTTGGTATTGACGCGAATGCACCGTCCCCATTGTGGTTCAGTAAAATATCTAGATCATCTAGGTATTTGAACCGCTCTAGGGGTGAGGTGCTGGCCGAGTGGGCTGTGTCCCAGGATGTCCGGGTCGTTAACGAACCCAGCGAGTGGTACACGTTTGCGGGCCCGATGGGTCAGAGTGACATTGATGTCACTCTTGCGAATGTGGCAGCAACGAGTGTGTATGGTTTTCAATGGAGTGTACTGGGTGGACACGGTGTGAGTGACAACAATCCGATTGAGATTGTAATCACTTACACATCCACCATGCGTGAAAGTTATGGGGGTAATCGCTGGCGCACTTGTGATGCGAATTGGCCCCTTCATGGGATATTTGTGAGTGAAGCGGCAGCGCAAGTTCCGCAGTGCAATGAATGCTGATGAGCAGGTCGTGTGTGAATAGGTGGGTGACTTGTGCGAATGATCGCTTGTTTGACCTCAAACGAGTGAAGTGGTGGTCGCATGAGTTGAGCGTTAAGCGTCGGTCGGTTCGGTCTCTGAGGAAGCGATTCCAAAGGGCCAGATCTGACAATGCTGAGAACGCTGGCCAACTTAGGTTAGCTTACAGCCAGGGTATGAATGAGTACAAGCAAATGCTTGTAAGAGTGAAAGAGGATGAATGGCGTTCCTTTTTGGAGCGCAATAAGGACGACCCCTGGGGTCGTGCTTATAAAGTTGTGAGAGGTAGGCGTAGGGAAACGGATGTAAGTGGCCTCCGTGTCGGTAACACTCAGTTAACGGCATGGAGGGATTGTATGAATGTCTTACTGAATAAGTTTTTCCCTAGAGCAGATCATCAGAACTTGCAACCAAGTGTGGTTGGTGATGTTGGCCCGCTCCTGGTTAGTGAATTGGAGGTGGCCTTCTCGATGTTAAAGTCGAGGAAATCACCTGGTATGGATGGTTTCACTGGGGAAATGTGTAAGAGTGTCTGGAAGTCAATTCCAGACTATATGAATGCAATGTATGGAAACTGTATGAATGAGGGATATTTCCCCAATGAGTGGAAGTGTGCAAGGGTGATTGTGCTTTTGAAGTCGCCCGATAGGGTCAGGAGCAATCCTCGTTCCTTTCGGGGCATCTCCCTACCGGTGCTGGGTAAAGTGCTGGAATGAGTCCTGGTAGAAAGTTTTCAAGAGAGAGTGAGTAGCCAAATGTCAGATCGGCAATTTGGTTTTAGGAAGGGCAGATGTGTTTAAGATGCGTGGAGATTTGTAAGCGACTCCAGTGGGAAAGCTATTTCTCTGGTAAGCGAGCGTGTGCCGTAGGTCGGAATGAAAGTGTTAGTTTGAATGTTGTTCGTGGCTGCCCGCAGGGTGCCATCTGTGGTCCATTTATATGGAACCTCATGATGGATACCTTGCTATGGCAGCTCGAGCGGTTATGCAAGTGTTGTGCGTATGCGGACGACCTGCTCATTTTGGTTGAGGGGCAATCGCGAGCGGATGTGGAGGCAAGTGCGGCAACGTACTTGCGAGTTGTGTATGAGTGGGGTCTCAGTGTTGGCGTCAGTATGGCAATGGACAAGACCGTGACAATGCTGCTTAAGGGCAGATTGTCACGTAGTCGACCTCCATTGGTCAGGCTAAATGGTGTCAGCCTGAGGTATGTGTCGGAGGTGAAATACCTCGGCATTGTGTTTGGCGAGAGGATGTGTTTCACTCCTCATATCGCATATGTGAAAGGGCGATTGCTCAGTGTGGTTGGACAAGTGCGTCGGATTTTGAGAAGTGACTGGGGCCTCAGCAGATCTGCTGCTCGCATCATATACAATGCTCTATTTGTTGCTTGTACACCTTATGGATCGTCTGTATGGTGTAAAGTAGTTTCGACTGTTGTTGGCAGAAAGAATGTGCTGGCTTGCCAGCGTGTTATGTTGTTAGGGTGTCTGCCTGTGTGCCGCACTGTCTCCACGGAGGCAATGCAGGTACTGTTAGGAGTAGCCCCTCTGGACTTAGAGATCAGGCGTCGAAGCCTGAGCTATAAGATCAAGAGGCGGTTGCCGTTGCTGCAGAATGAATGGTTAGCGGATAGGGATGTGGAGAGTTTAGGGCTTAGTGAGTGCAAGAAATTATTAAATGAGTGTGTTCTGTCTGACTGGCAGGTCAGATGGGATACTAGCGAGAATGGGAGGGTCACTCATAGGTTTATTCGGGAGGTCACATTTGCTGTTGACCGTCCAGACTTCAGGCTTCACTTGAGTTTTGGATTTTTGCTGACGGGCCACGGGTCGCTGAATGCATTTTTGCATTCAAGACGACTTTGTGATAGCCCAGAATGCCCTTGTGGCTGGGTGGGAGAGACATGGGAACATGTCCTCTGTGAGTGCCCTTTGTATGCAGATCTAAGAGATCTAAGTCTGCTTGGGTAACGCGGGGTAGTGGTGGATTTGACGTAAGCCAAGTACTCTCCACTTGTGAAGGGGTAAGGAGAATGAGTGAGTTTGCGCAGGTTGCATTTGCCAGACGACGTCTCATACGTGGAGAAGTTGGGTGAATGTTGAATGCATGATGGGGGTATGAATGTGGGGGTGTGTGAATGGATCGCTGAGTTGCGTTCGGGGGTCACCAGTTCCCGGCTTTATGGAACAAAACTGGAAGTATCCTTGTGGTACGAGTTCTGACCGAAGGACTGATCCGGTACCACGGGCGTTGGGTGTTCAGGGGCGGTCTCGGCCCTCGGCTCTCAGCGCTGTTGTTGGGGATATCAGCTGGCCGCCTAGCGGTCTGAATTCGTTCAGTTATGAATGCCGCGGTTTGCGGAAGAGGAAGGAATAGGCCTCGCTCCCCACAGTGAGAAAACCATGTCCATAAAGCATGGCGTATACTGTTCCATCTGCGATTTGGTGTTTACATCAATTCGCATTCTATTCCGTACAGTGATATCTTTTCTTCTCTTTTTGGGTCACCAACCCGTAACTGTTTTGGAGTTAAAATTGGTAGTACCCATCAGGTACGAGGCCTGACCGGAGGCTTGCTTTCCGGTACCACGGGTAATCAGGAGCCCGCGGAACTCTGTTCCGTCCTGGTATTTGGTTGCGGCCCTTCGGGGAGTTTCGTGGTGGCTGCGGTTTGACCCCCAAATGCGGGTAGAGTTATTGACTCGGCGTGTTGTTGCGCTATACAACAGGGTGCCGTGACCCATAGATCGGAAGTCGTTTTAGATAGGCGGCCCTCCAAGCCAAGGTGGAAGTTCACGACCAAACAGTAGTGACTTCAAATTGGAACCTGCGGAATATTAGTTCCAATGGGGCGGTAATTGACGCTTAAATTAATTCCTGTGCTTGGCACCGTGAGATTAAGCCATTACGGCGGGTGCTCAGGTTAAACACATTGACTTTAAATGTCCTTATCTACCAGTACGAGTTGAGACTTGGTAACGAACGGACGTGTCTTTGCTATCGCGGTGAAACAGAGATAACGGTGCTTTTAAGTAACGGGATCTTGTTTACATTCAGCGCTTATCAGTGCGCTTGATCTTATATTCGCTTTCGTATTTGTCTTCGCGCTGCGAAAAGTGTTAATTTATTGTGTGCGTGTAAATTCTTACCTTTGCTTTATACGTGTGTGTGTGTTTTAATCTATTAATAGATTGCACGTGCGGTAATGCACTTTCTTCCACGCAGGAAGAAGCCGGCGGAGCGAGGTGCGGAGGAAGCACACGCGTCAGTGATCTCAGAAGTGTCAAGCGATGCTGAGGTAAGACGAAGGGGACGGGCTGAGTAAGCAGATGTTGAGGAAGGCGACTTCCAAGACGGCTGTGAACTCAGCCGGTAAGAATGTGGATGGTCGGCGCTCGGAGGGTAATCTTGTGGTTACCCTTAGAGTGCCAAGAGAGAAAGGTGAGGCGTGCAATTCGGGCACGCCTAGTGTGAATGCCGGTGTTCCCGCTGTGGAGGAGCCCGTTGCTGTAGTGTTCAGTGCAATGTGCTACTGTTTGTAGTGGTGTACATATTCGCACTGGTAACGAATATCACGATCAGCATGCAAGAAAATATGCAAACAGCTGATCGCCAATTATGCGATAGCTAAATCTTTCACAGCACTTATGACCTAATTAGCAACTCTGAATTAGAGCATCTGTGCGCAGCGACGGCTACTTTAGTTGCTTCCGGAAAGCTTTCTTTTGGCTCTCGGCAACTGACACGTGTGCATTGATTATTGGCTGGAAAAAATAACTTGGCGGCATCGCCATAGTACCGCTCAAGTATTGATATTCATTAAAAGAATTCAATGTAACAGACGGCGTAAAGTGCGTGCCCACCAATATTGGCTGGAAAGTTTACGTCTTCCCGCAACGTAGTGGCTGCCATAAGCTAATTGTGCAAGGGCGGCTACACTATCACTCAAATTGTGATCGCCAGTGCCTACTGAAATTGAAGCGGTCAATTCGAGCGCCAACCGTATTGCTGCCATTACCAATTAACTTACTGTTAATCTGTTGGCTGTGCAATACGGGAAACTGTCTACAACACTCTGACGCCGCATCGATAACGCACACGTGCAGCAGGCCCACCTGTTAAGGGCGAGTCACTCCTGAAATCTCGGACTCAATCATTTGATATCTTAGTGGCGTAACCTACACCAACTTGCACACGTATTGGAACACATGTGAGCGGCGGTGGACCAAATCATCATAAAAGAAATAGCAACTGTCGACTACTTAGAACTCTACAATACACAACATTCTAATAGGATTTTAAGGTTATGTTAATAATGAGTGAATTTATGGAAAATTAGTTGTATTAATTTTGGTAAGGCGTTAACTAAACTTGGTATGGTACGTATATGTGACATCAGCTGCTATATTGTCTAATCCGTTTCGAAGTTCAAAATAGCAACGTCATCCGTCTTCAGGCCTGTCGACTACGATGGACTACTGCCGCAGCTTTTGTTTGGTGCTGTAAGTACGGCATAACCGCGCTCAGAAATTGTAAGTTATAAAATAAAAAATAACCATAATGACGGTATATAGCAGTTTTGATATACCTAGCCATACGAAGATACCTCCTAATTAACTAATTGACA